>JAQQZY010064582.1:0-10004 GCA_030068375.1 Ostorhinchus rueppellii | reverse complement strand
GTGTGAGTGACACTGGAGGCAAGGAGGGTGAAATGTCTTGCCCAAGGACACAACGGCTGACCTGGAGAGAGCGGGATATTGGACGACCCGCTCTACCACCTGAGCCACAGCCGCCCCAAATGACATGAAGAGACAGGGGGGAGGAGGAGAGAAGGAAGGAGTGAAGGAGGAAGGAGGTGCTGAAGATCCTCACAAGAGAATATGAATAAGACTAACAATAAGAACCATGGAGATAATTATAATGGGAACAATAACTAGAACCAGTTTTGTTTCAGACCACGCCTCAATTCCATTTTCTCACACAGTTAAAACTGAGTTTAGAGCTGAAAACCTTGTGGAGCAAAAAGATAACCCTGATGGTGCGTAAAGCATCTGTGAGTATAAATGAATTACCATAGTAACGCCTCTTCATGATTTTACACCATGTAAAATTATGAATACCTCAGTAGTATGACAAGTATAATATACATGCAGTTTTGATTGACATTGCACAGGGTTGCAAACATGGTCTAATCCAGTGGTTACCAACCAGTGTGTCGTGGCATGTAAGTGTGCCGTGGAAGATGATCCAATTTCACCTGACTGATACTGTAAGAGCAGTGTGATATATACGACTGCACACACCAATGATCCACCCACAACAGTCTCCTTCTTCCCTTTGCAAAATAAAAATAATAGTGAACTGGCCCTGATGTGTTTTTCTGTTGATAAAGCCCCCTCAGTCGTGATGCACAGATTAGCAGGTTACTCACGAACCCTGGGTATCAGGTCGGGGCTGGAGGGATTTGCCTCCTGAACCAGGGAGTCGGTCTGAGGGATCACTGGTGCACCCTTCTGAGCTTTCTTGTTCCAAATGTCCCACAACAATGTCGTATCTGCACCCTCAATGTCCCCACTGCAGCCCCTCCCCGACAAAATAGAGAGACTCAGAGCTGTTTATGAAGAACGTCAGCTTTGGGCTCCCTTAAACAGGCCCAGGTTTTACACTAAATACGTTGAGACTAGATTTGCATTATATTTCAATAAATACACTTTTTGTGACATTTTTGTTTGGGTGTGTGCCTTGTAGTTAATGCCAAATATGTGCCATGGCTCAAGAAAGGTTGGGAAACACTGGTCTAATCCATTATCTTTTCAATTTGATTTTAATTTGAGAAAAAAAAAAAAAACTGCTTCAAGTAAAAAGATTAAATTAGTTGGTTTATTTTACGAAGGCCACTTTGAGTGATTTTTCTCTTCCAATTCTAATTGAAACTGGACTCTAAAAGAAGAAAACAGACATTAAACTTTGTTTGTTTTTGATGAATTAGAAAGTTGAACACTTATTAATGTCATAGTGAATGCGTGTAAGACAAAGTGATGGTCCCTTGACCCTGCTGTTTATTATAGAGGCTGGCTTTCTGATCATCAGCTCCACCAGCCATTAGCCTCCTCATGTGCTCTGTTGCAACAGTGTGACATCATCCTCTCATTAGTAATGAAATCCCTCATTACATCACTGTTTGACTTTCTGTGATCAGGGCCACAGTCTGTCCATACTGAGCCAGCACAGTGGTTTAACTTAACAATAACAACAAGTTCATTTACATTTAACTTTCATGAAACAGAAAAGGTTGGAATTTAATGAGTGGAAATGAATGACTGTATATAAGTTTTTAACTCAATTATTACCCAAGTAAACTTTGTTTTGGCTTGGTTGTTACTAGGGTAAGCTATGAGGCAGCCACTTGTAAATATATCTGCCTCCGGCTTGTGTGAAACACATTAACACTTTTATCAGCATCAACTTAGAGTTGTCATTTATTATCATCAGTGTTTTTAGGCACTGTTAGGCATATATAAACAGCTAATCAAAATATGTGTAACTGAAGGAGCATGTCCACATAGTTCTGTAATTCATAGACCTGAACTCACCATGTTATAAATAGGGACAAAAACAAATAGTGCTGTCAGACAGGCAGATGGACTGATATACAGTGAGAAGCACATACAAATAATCATCAAAACACCACATGGGCTGAATCCCATTTCAACTCCTACCCCTACTCCTCCATTCTGTGCGTTCATGTGAAGGGGTAGTGTTCCGATTCTCAGTCAGACGGAGGGGAAGGGCTAAGATGAAGGGCTGTATATCCCTTGAAAAGGAATGTGAAAAGTTTCACATCATTCTGTTCGGATCATTGGTCAGACGGAAGTAAACACAGACAAAACATGCAGCAGTGATGAAAGAAACACACAAATGTAAGGACTTGCTTTGCAAACAACTTAATCATGTGATCGACCGTTTAATGCCGTTTCAGTGTGTTGTAGATCGCATTTCTACAATTTATAGTTAATGGCAGTAAAAATATGACCAAAGCCCATGGAATAGAGACAGTTACAGCTGCTGACGGTGTGGGGAATATTTACAGAAAAAGTTTTCACATCTGCTGACAGTGACGTTGATGCACACTGATGGCATTAACAGGTTTCAAAGGGTTGTCCCATTTCATAGTAGAATGTTTCAGCTCCTACCCCTTGCGGCTCCATTTCAAGAAGTATGGCCAAGGGGTAGGGCTAACGGGTTAATTGGGATAGGGCCTTTTTTTACAGGGGTGGTGTGAAGGGTGTGATGGTAACACGTCTGAGGTGTCTGTAGTTACTTTGCTTAGCTGGCACCTGTGGAACTGGAGCAAATTCCATCACTGATCATTGTGTTCAGACACTCATAGAATCATATGTTTATGTTTTTATGCTCCATCGCTGGGATGCATGAGTGTACGGGGGACAGGAGAACCTGATACTGCATCCCCGGGCTTGTGTTTGGCAAAGTGAAAATGTTTGTAGGTGGAGCAGAATTGGCAGGGGTGGTGTTACATTTAAAAGAGAGAGATCATTATTAGACAATATTGACTTTAAAAAAAAGAAGCTGACAGTGAATCCCAGCCAATAGCACCTAGCACCTGCATCACATTAAAATCTGACTAAAATCTTTGGCACAAACAGCGAGAGTAATACATAACTAGAAACTATAATCGGTTATGAATGAGCCCTCACGCCCCCCATGAAACTAGGGGTGGGTCATGGTCGAGGGGTTTTGCAAGTGTGGAAATACAGGTGTCTTGGAGGCTCATGTGTTTCAGGATGTGGCTCATTTGAGTTCGATCAGAGGACGTGAATTTGATTTGCTTTTGCCAGTAGGTGGTGCTATGAGTCAGATATTGGCATGTCATTATGTTCAGGGCGGGACTCTTATCAAAGACATCAATTTTGGTACCAACTGGAAAAAAAAACACTTGTCATAACAGTTTAGTTTTTCTTGTTGAGACATCAAAATTTGCCACCCCTCCCTGAAAACATAGAGTTATGACTGCACTCCATTTCATGTTAGTCTTCAACCTGTTAAAACGGGACAGACCAAATTTGGCATCGATTCAGTCAAATCTCAAGGAGGAGTTTAAAACAAAACTTGGGTATGAGTAAATTGCCAAAAACTTTTTTTTCCCCTGTAGATCTTATTACGATACACATGTACACTAAATTTCATTTCGACTGGAGAAAGTAACCGGAGCAAAACGTCAACAGAGTATATAGAAATAATGTTGTCTATAACCTGTTCATATAAATCAAACATTGGGAAAATTGAAGAAATTAAGAGACGATTTCTCACATCGACAATGCAAGGGCGTGTCATTTATTCAGCCATATCTCTAAAGCAGATTAAAAAACAAACATGGCGCAGTCTGTCATAAGAACAACCCCAACGTCGTCCTCTTAAAGGGACAGCGTCCCTATCACATGGCTGAGATCGCCTGGATTGCCCCAACTCAGAGTCACAGTGCTACACCATAATAAGCATATCTTTAACATAATGCTGTATGGTGAACTATGTCCGCTACAACATACTATATTTATGTTGATGTTTTACTTATAAATCATAATCTGTTGTCTTGATTTTGTGAAGTTCCACTTATTTGTCAAAAAAGTCCTGAACAGTCATTCTTGTCTAATATCTGTTATATCATGACTGCGCTTCATCACTCGAATGCTTTCTTTTATCACCATTGTCCATCGCTCTTTTCCTCCTATCTTTCTCTCTTTCCCTCTCTTCCTGCCATCTGGCAGCTTGCATGCGGGAAGTCTCTGACACATTATACGCTATGTAATGTATACACACCCGCCATAATGGATCCTATCGACAACTAGTCGGAAGAGTGATGAATGCGTCAAATTAATAATTCATTGCAGTATTAGAAATCTTGCAGCTGAGAACAGAGCCAACTCAGCAATTTGGCGTCTGTATCAGGATGAAATTCTTGGTCTGAACGGAGTTTAGCATAAAAATTACATAAACAAAAAATAAGAATCCACATTTTAGAATAGATGTGTGTTGGTTGCCTTATAATGAATATGTGAAATCTGTGGCCTCCACATGTTGTGCTGCCATTTTAACACAGTATTTACAGAATGGACTTCTCTTTTTTCGTTTTATAATATACAGCAACAGAGTTTGACTATTTCTAAATTTGATTTATATGTAGTACGTTTGAAACACAGCACCAATATATTCATAACATGACCACATGGCTCCACATTAGGAATCACACTGATGACGGTAGTGAAGGAACATGGGGCTATTTAGAAATCCTGGAAAACCAGGCACCTTTTTCTTTTCATCTTGGAAGAATGTATGTTCGTTCAATTTTAGCATCAATCTTGGGTGACGTTGGGATTTCTCCTTTGTTAGTGGTGTGCATCTCCACATGTAGTGGCTGGCCATCATAGATGAGCTGTCAGAGATAAGACCAACAAGCATCCAGTGAGAATTCTTTGTGGCTAGCTGTACATTTATGCAGCAGAGGATAATATTTCCATTGTTCATACTGCCTGCACTATTTTATTCATGAATTTCTCAGAGCTAGCAAACTATGTCAGACCATGTACAGTGTGTATATGTGTGAATGCAGGAAACCTTTTCATTAACTAACCACAGTGTAGTAGATTCCAAAATACACTAATTGCTTTTAATATGATTGATAAGTTTTAAAATAGAATAAGAACCATGTATGATTTATGTTTAAGTGGCTGTAGAGAAGATAAACCAGTCATGGGTCAAATTCATTACCTGTTGTTTTGTTTCAGTCATTTGACTATTCCTGTCTTCTGTCTTCATTGGAGGTATGTTATTCCAACCCCCCCCCCCCCCCTCAGCTCTTTAAATAAGTCAGTCATCATATTCTCTGTATTTCACACTTTTCCCTCACCTTTGATTAGTCTGTGCCAGTCAAAAATGAACTTGTTTGCAGGTACTTCAGTACTCACTCACCCAAATTTGAGGGGAAACCCCGGAGTGTCACCATATGTAATAAAAATTACAAGCTCTTAAGAGGGGTGGAAATGGATGAGAAGAGGCCAAAGGGGTCAGGGGGGAAAAGGGACACTTTGCAGTTTCCATAAATATTATTTTCCAGTGCTTTTCCTCTTGGAGTGAAATGTCTGTCATTTGTTAGTATTAGCATTAGCGCAGGGCTAGCAAGCCTTGCTGTTCAGGAGGCAGGGGGGGGGGCTTGCCAGCCAGACTGGGTTGAGCCAAGCCGAGCCTCCCTGTAATTATGAGTTCAAACGCTGGAAGAGGGCAGCTTGTTGACTGACGGGGGTGACTGACAGGCCGTCCAGGGGCCTACAGGGCCCCTAATGGAGCCTTCTGGTAGACAGCAGCTTGATTTATCTGGCCCCAATTGGAGCTCTAAACATGGCTAAACACAGCTAAACACAGATTCCACTGTGGACCACCACTATTAATGGCCAGCCTCTCACTGCCTGTGTTTTTCTGTGCGTGAATAAGGAAGTTAAAGTTCATATGTATATATGTGTACTCAGGTTTCATTTGGCTGTGTGCATGTGTGTGCGTGCATGCATGCGTGTGTGTGTGTGTGTGTGCACATGTGTATTCAGTTTTGAATGTGTGTGGTTACTCATATTTCTGGTGATTTATATGGACATTTGTGATGGCATGTACGGATGTGTGTTCTTTTGAAGAACATTCTCTCTCTCTCTCTCTCTCTCTCTCTCCGTTTATCTTGTGATGGGCCACAGTAAGGTCAACTTAAGTTATAAATTTACATGAGAAAATGTTAGATATTGTCTGGAAATAAAGTTGTACATTTATGAGAAAAACAAACATATATTTCAACTTTTAAAAAAAAACTGCTAATGTCAAAAAGTTAAGGTTGAAACTTAACTTGCTTTATTATCCTCTTGGGAAAATTCAGTCTGTGCATCCCAATACACACACACACACACACACACACACACACACACACACACACACACACACACTGTACTTGACTTTAACACAAAGCGCACACACATTAGGAGCAGCGAGCTGTTACTGAAGGCACTCAGGAACCACCTCTAGAGCTTTATCAGCACCGTGGTTCTATGTTAACCTATATGTTCTTGTTTTTAATTCAGTGATACTGATTCAACATTACCTATGAGGTAAGCTTTGAAGGACTGGTCAGGAGTGGAATAGAATTGATTTTTGGAGGTCTTGGATTCGTGATATAACATCACATGGGCAAACCTCTCCTACACCTGCAGCCAAAACATTTCAAACATACAGCTTATGGTTGGCAACCTGTTTGCTCAATTTGTATTATACTGATTAAATAATAGAACAAACTCAATTTTCCTTTTTACATTTTACATACAGTGGCCTTTATAATCCACACCAGACACAATAGTATTAATGTAGTAAGAACCACAATATCTGAGAAAATCTGGGAAAAGCTTCGATTCGCTTCCTGCTTACAACATGGATCAGAGCTAATTCTCCCTCCAGTATATTTTTGGTTTAATTCCCTAAGGCGCAAACCTTTTGAGTTTCATTATTTTTTTAGAGATTTTATTCAGATTTGGGCTCGTTAAATGCATTGTGGCTAGGTTAGCACACAGTTCACACTGGCCCAGCACAATAGGCCTTTTTGAGCCTGACTTTTCATATGAAAGTGAAAGGGGGAAAAAAATCTGCACTGTTCTGAAATGCCAGAGGATTTCCTACTAGATGTGGTGAATATATTATGACCATATGGATTTGGTCAGGAATAGGGTAAAGAGACTGGAAGAGTGTTAGTGAGGATGGAATGTAAAGGAACATAGGAGAAATAGAATGAAAAAGATGCAACAAAGCATATGGATATAGGAAATAGATGTGTACGGCCATGAGACTGACTGATAGATGGAATAAATGAGTTTGGAAAGTCAATGATACTGGTGTCTAAAGTTAGTTGCTAAAAAATGTTGGAAAATTAATTCAAGTCAAGCACAGCACAGTAGGATACCCTAAAAATCAAGAAAATGGGGCAAAGAAGCACAGGTTTTAGTATCTATGTCACATGTTTGGCTCAGGTTAGTTATGTTTAACCAACCTCATCAAAATCCATCATGGATTCTAATGATGCAGGAAATGTTTCTCAGAGGGCAAGCAGTCACCTATTAATTATGATTATGTTCAATAAAACTATGTAACCCCATAACACATATTAGGACTTTTGCCCTTACCTGTCCTAACCTTCTAAATACGTCTAGTGTTATTTAGGAACCCCCAATAATGTACCCCCCAATAAAGAAATTTGGTCAGTGTATGTTAGAATGGATTTTTTTGTCAAACTGAGGACATGTTAATATTTACCACAAAACCATATAATATTTTACACCTTCATCTGCATCATTACAACAGTGTAACTGTATTATATGTTTATATAGTTCTGTAGCTGTTTCCTGCAAGATGTTTTTCTTCTGATCCTCAAATATCGCAAATCTAACTTGTGCATAAAAATGTATCGAATGGAAAAACAACATTTTTACCAAAACGCTTGTTTTTCGATTGCAAAATTGGTATATTATGCAACACTGCAATGGAAAGACCTTTTTGTCGCAACTAGAATCATGTGAATAAAAAACAAACAAACAAAAAAACGGATGTGGACGAATGTTGCAACCAGAGAAGGAGGAGAGTTTGAACAGAAACATGGTGCGGTATGTGAGGACACAACAGGAAGCTGAATCATGGAATAATTTAGTACAGGATAGAGGCTAATATATAATAATAATGAATATATCTGTACATAAACACCATATTTATGTTCATATTTATGGAATGACTTCTAGTGTTATCTGTGAGAATAAACAAATCATTGCATTTGTGATCTCGGGTCACGGGGGTCGCATGGAGCCTATCTGGAAAATCTGACGTTATGCACTTCTGTTTTTACAACATTTAGTAAATATCAGTAAAGTTTTGCGCATTAGCCGAATGGAAAAGTCACGAGAAAAGAAATACTGATTAACCAGTTACTAAACCTTCCAAACACAGGTGTCTGTACACTAATGGTACTAAGAAATGGGTTTTCCCCTAGAAATTCAAGACTTTTGTAAATTCCTGGTGAAAGAATCAGATTCTATTGACCACTCTATCTCACAATGTATGACGTGTCACATTTTGGAGTAAAGTTCTGTCCAAACAGTTGTTTTCATCTTTAACTATATTTACTTTATTATATTTTAACATTAAACAAATTACCAATTATATTGAATTACAATCACTAACTGAAAATCTTCTTAAATAAAACTGAGTGTATCATTTATTTATTTATTTATTTATTATTATTACCTCCGCCAAAGAGGTTATGTTTTTGCCAGGGTTTGTTTGTTTGTTAGCAACATAACTCAAAAAGTTATGGGTTGATTTCGATGACATTTCCAGAATATGTCCGCTCTGGATCAAGGAAGAGATGATTATATTTTGGTGGTGGCCCGGATCACTGTCTGGATCCAGGAATTTTTTAAAGGATTCTTTATCATTGTGAGATAGGGCATGGTGGCACATAGTTGCATATGAGGTCATTCAGCGCCATCTAGTGGAGGAAAGTACAAACACTACCTTGAAAAAAAAAAAAAAATACAAACACTACCTTGGTGGAGGTCTGCAGCTGCGCTCTCAGAGTGCTTTTCCAGTTTATTTATGCACTTGGCAGATGCTTTTTACAAGGGAAGAACAACAGCTAAGTTCTCTCTCTCTAACTCACTCAAAAATTAAAAACCACAATAAAAATACACAATATAAAAAAATATTAAATAAAATGTAAGAATAGATAAAGGATATAAAAACAGCTATAAAATCAACACATGAGAACAGCAATAACATTAGCCAATAAAACCAATACCAAATAGTGAGCAGAACAGTAGAATAACGTTTAGGCACACATGTAGTCAGCCTCTTCCAGCAGAGCTCGTCATAGATAACAGCCAACAGCCAAACCTCACCCTATTGGTTAAATCTGACTCAGGGCCCCTTTTAAGCTGCTCCAGCCTTCCCACTCTTTCTGCTCCAGCTGCAAGCCTCCTTTGTGAACCACCTCCACCCCAGCTCCTCCTCTTGTAATGCAACCTTTGCATTAATCTTGTAATGCTACGCCTTGTTCTGTTCTGTTCCCCATTGGGCCTTGCTTCACTCTCCCTGTTGTCTTCCATCTAATCACACAGGGGGGCAGTAACATTTGCTCTCCTTGTCTCAGGCTTCCCATGTACGTCCATGACAGGGCAGGGAGGTCCCACAGCAGGGCTGTACCACCAAATAGAATCAGAGTACGACAGAATTGTTTATCAGCAGTAGCAGTTGGAGTCCATTTTGAAAATATGTCCCAACTTCAAGCTGGTTACCTAAAATGTTCAGTTGTTGGTTTTATTAACAAACACAAGTGGTTGAATGGGACAGAAAGCATAGCCAACAACCTGGAGGGGGCAGGCTCATTTGCATTTAAAGGGCCAGCGCTCAAAACCACCTTTCTGGTGTCATTACTCAAAAACTGGGTTGAAGATGGACCTGTGGAGTTGAATTAATGAAGAATTCAGACCCAAGCAGGGCATTTACAGTTAACCCTAAAGCAGTCGCCCCCTTTTTCAAACTTAATTCACAAAAGTGGCATACCCAAATTGTAAGTAGCATAGATCCCACATAGTTT
>JAQQZY010064516.1:0-10005 GCA_030068375.1 Ostorhinchus rueppellii | reverse complement strand
GACGCTGCGTTGAAGCTGCAACAACAACGGGTGTACAACCGGAGACATCGCACGCAAACCCTGTCACCTCTTCAGCCGGGACAGCAGGTGTGGGTCAGACCTACAAACACTAGCGGGACCGTTGTGGGGCCAGCACACACACCTCGCTCGTACAAAGTGGAGATGGCAGATGGAGGACAACTGCGATGCAACTGCTCTCATCTCAGGGAAGTACCAGTACCACCAGAACCAGGTGAGACCGTAACAACTAGGTCCGGGAGACCATCTACACCTCCCGAAAGACTGGACCTTTGAACAATGGATACAGAAAAAGAAAATATGAAAAAAACAGAGAAAAATACTTGAGCTGTAAAAGAAAAAAAGAAAGAGATGTAATGTTTGTTCTGCTGGAAAAGCATTGTTCTGATATGTTAAACAGTATGCAGAATAGTCAATGCAGTAATGCAAGATTGCTGTAGGAAAGATTATTTCGTTATTAGGTTCTATGAGTTAATAATGGAGCTTTAAGTTTGTTTTGAATTTAGAGATTTGAAATGAATAAAAGTTCATTCTTAAGTTTACATGGTCAATGAAAATAAGACTATAGCTGTACTGCTGAAAGATGCTGTTTTGTTAATGGCTTCCCAAAAACAGTCACACTGCCAGCTAAAAGGGGGAGATGTAATGGTATGATATGACCAGCAGGGGGCGGGGTGTAGGCATGTATATAAGATGATGCATAGTCAAGGGGAAGAGGAATAGAAGTGCTGAGTAACACACATCCTGACTGTTGGTCCTGACGTTATTATGCACACATGAAGTTAGGAACGATACAGTTTCCCTCCACTTTGATCAGTGATTAGACGCACCTGTGGTTCCAGCTGCTGCTCATCAGGGGTGAGCTACTTAAACCCTCCTCATTCTTAGTACCTTCGCCAGATAGTCAAGGTCTCTTACTATCCAGCGTACGCCTGTTTCTTCCCAGTGCTTTCCTGTGTTCCATTCCATTCTGTTCTAGACCCCTGCCTGACCACGTCTCTTGTCCGTCTCCATCTGTATCGAACCAACCTTTGCCTGACTTGCCTCGTCTGAGTACTCCCCTGTGTACTGGACTGCTTTCCGCCCCCGACCTCGACACCGCCTGACCCATCAAAGTGAGCATATGGTTTTCGACCCTGGACCGACCCTGACCAAGCCCTCGTCTAACCCTTTGGATTGTGGACTGAATCAGACCCTGGTTCTATATGGGAGGTATAGAACTGAAGAGGATTCTTTTGGACTTTGCATTATACTGACTGTTGAAATCTGTGTGCTCATCATGTGGATTAATAAACTGTTAAAAACTTTCAGTTCCGAGTTGAGTCTGCATTTGGGTTCAGAATTTGTTTGTGACAGTACTATCTAGCCACAGCATGAACCCAGCAGACCACTCAGAGACCCGTATGAGTCAAATGGAACAGGGGATTGCGGCAATTGCTGCACAGGTGCAGCAATTAGCCACTCATCTCACCCTGAACTCTGTCACCATGCCGGCTCAGCTTACTACCGAGTCAGAGCCCGAACCTGTTCAACACCCCCGAGTAGTAAGTGAACCGTGTGTTGGTGAGCCAGAGCGTTATGCAGGTGACCCTGAGAATTGTAATCCTTTTCTCACTAATTCCTCCATCTTGTTTTCCCTCCACCCACACACATTCGCTACAGACACAGCTAAGGTGGCCTATGTGATAAACCACCTGATGGGTCGAGCCAGGTTGTGGGGTGCTGCTGAGTGGGAGAAAAAGACTTTTGCCTGTTCTTCGTTTGCTGCTTTTTCTCAGGAGCTTCGGAGAGTTTTCGGGCCATTGACTCATGGTCCAGACGCCTGCGGAGGACTTTCCCCCATAAAGCAGGGGAACAGATCTGTCACCAACTATGCCTTGGATTTCCGCATCCGGGCTCGGCAGAGGGCATGGAACACGGCAGCAAAGTGTGAAATCTACTTATCTGGTTTGTCACCCCAGATAAAATTTCAATTGGTGTCTTTTGATATCCTGTCAGAGCAAGATGAACTGATCGAACTAACCATCAGGCTTGACCACCAGTTGCGGTCATGGAGGAAGGAGTCCAGCCAACAACCATACATCAACCCTACCCCCAAGGATCCCCAATCTACGCCTCCTCTACCCTCTCCATCAGTCGAAGCTGAGGAGCCCATGCAGATCGGACGCTCCCAATTAACCCCTCAGGAGCACCAACTACTGCCCAAAGGTGAGGCTTTAACCCTTTCAGCTTTCATAGACTCTGGGGCTGATAGTAATATTATGGACACTATGTTAGTTAAACAACTGGGTCTCACACTCTGCCCTTTAGACAAACCAGTAGTGGCCAATGCTTTGGATGGCCATATACTGGGAAGGGTTACCCACCAGACTGAGCCTGTGCCTATGTTGATTTCTGGTTGCCATTATGAGACTATTCAATTCTATGTTCTGTCTTCTCCTGAGCTTCCTTTCATCCTGGGATACCCATGGCTGCATCGGCATAATCCTCACCTTGACTGGGAGACAGGGTCCATCTGCACATGGGGAACTGAATGTGAGTCTGTTTGCCTCCAACAGAGGGCGGTCATGTCACATGGATCCGAGACAGTCACCTTTGCAGACTTGAAGAATGTGCCTAAAGCCTACCATGACTTCCGGGAGGTTTTTAGTAAGTCTTGAGCCACTTCATCACCCCCACACAGAGAGTATGATTGTGCTATCAATCTGCTACCAGGTACCACTCCACCAAAGCGCAGGTTGTACTCCCTATCCGCACCGGAACGAAAGGCTATGGAGACGTACATAAATGATGCTCTGGCTGCTGGGATAATCTGCCCTTCATCCTCCCCAGGCAGTGCTGGGGGGTTTTTCGTCGACAAGAAGGATAAAACCCTGAGACCATGCATCGATTACCGAGGGCTAAACGACATAACCGTAAAGAACAGGTACCCCCTTCCACTCATCTCTTCTCTTTCGAATTATTGCAAGGTGCTAAAATATTCACTAAACTCGATCTGAGAAATGCTTACCACTTAGTACGAATAAGAGAGGGGGATGAGTGGAAGACGGCCTTCAATACTCCCTCAGGCCACTATGAGTATCTGGTGATGCCATTTGGGTTAACCAATGCTCCAGCTGTGTTCCAGAACCTGATCAATGACGTTCTCAGCAACATGTTGAATAAATTTGTGTTTGTTTACTTCAATGACATTCTGATCTTCTCCAAGTCTGAACAGGAACATACACACCATGTCCAAAGAGTACTTCAGAGGCTGTTGGAGAACTCTCTTTTTGTCAAGTGTGAGTTTCACTCTCCGTCAGTCTCATTCCTGGGCTACATCGTAGGTCAGGACCAACTTAAAATGGATCCATCCAAGCTGTCAGCGGTAACTGATTGGCCAACCCCTGAGAACCGTAAGCAACTTCAATGGTTCTTAGGGTTTGCTAACTTTTATCAGGTTGAGGTAGGTGGTTGAGGTGGACGGCTCAGACATCGGGGTGGGGGCAGTGCTTTCTCAGAGATGTACTGATGACAATAAATTACATCCATGTGCTTTTTTCTCCAGGCGGTTGACCTCAGCAGAACAAAACTATGACATTGGAAACAGAGAACTATTAGCGGTTAAAGTCGCCTTGGAGGAATGGAGACATTGGCTGGAGGGAACTAAAAAGCCCTTCTTGGTTTGGACCGACCATAAAAATTTAGAATATCTCTGTTCAGCTAGGAGGCTTAACTCCAGACAAGCAAGATGGTCTCTGTTTTTCAATCGTTTTAACTTTGTCCTGTCCTATCGCCCAGGAAGTCGAAACGTCAAACCTGATGCCTTGTCCCGGCAGTTTAAGTCCACAAAGGGTGAAAAGGAGGGACCAGAACCCATTCTTTCGGCGTCCACTAGGGTCACGGTTGTTACCTGGGATGTGGAGGAGAAGGTGAAGGCCACCTTGGTGAATCAACCTGGACCGAGTGCCTGTCCAACAGATCGACTCTATGTGCCTCAGGAATTAAGGTCAGAGGTTCTCCAGTGGTTACATGGTTCAAAACTTACCTGTCATCCTGGTATTAATAGAACTGTTGATGTTGTCCAACATCAATTCTGGTGGCCATCCTTGAAGGATGATGTAGCCACATTTGTCAAAGCTTGTCCAGTGTTTTCTCAGAATAAACCATCCAGACAACCTCCTGCTGGTCATCTTCACCCTCTACCGGTGCCTCACCGTCCCTGGTCTCATATATCACTGGACTTCATCACGGGACATCCCCTTCAGACGGGAATATGATAATTCTCACAGTTGTGGATCGTTTCAGTAAGATGGCTCATTTCATCCCAATACCTAAGTTATCCTCTGCAAAAGAAATGGCGCAATTAATGTTAACACATGTTTTCAAATTACATGGTTTACCTTGTGACATTGTGTCAGATCAGGGTCCACAGTTTACCTCTTCCTTCTGGAAAGAGTTTTGTAGGCTTATTGGCACCACCCCGAGTCTGTCATCTTGGTTTCACCCCCAGTCAAATGGTCAATCTGAGAGACTAAATCAGGAGATGGAGACTTTGTTGCGTTGCATGACTTCCAAGCATCCGGGAACTTGGTCCAGGCAGTTATTATGGGTGGAGTATGTGCACAACACTTTACCTAGTTCTGCTACTGGTTTATAGGCTTTACACGATCACAAATTTTTGTGCTGATCACCAATCAGTGAGTTTAAATAAGCCGATAACCGATCACCGATCCGATCACGTGAGAAGCAATATTTAAATTACTTGTTTATGTACTTATATACTTATGTCCGATTATACGCATGAGCACTGTCTACAGTTGTTTGCTTTACCATCTGTTTCGGAGTTTGCTTTTCTTTTTTTTCCTCCTCACTGTTTCTTGAACTCCACATGCTCCTCTGTCTGTCTTTTCCAAGTGTCTGATAAAATTTGTCCTGTTGAAATTTTTTGCCGATGTTCCCCTGCGAGGTACTGTAGCGTTGCATATATAGCAGATAGCTTGTGCTATGTCTGTTTCTCTTACTTTGAAAAACTTCCACACCTCCGACATGTTTGTTTGTGTCGCCCATGGATGTTGCTGTTGTGAAGAGTCAAAGAAACTTTATTGTCCATCACATAGCGACAGTACTCAAAACAGGAAGAGGCACGAAGACGAAAATGAGACAGATTAAAAAAGTTTCAACACGACCATGATGTCATTGATCGGACTGGTGATTTATGACATGATGGCCAATCATGAATATTTTAAAAAATGCCAAATATCGGCCGATCCGATATAGCCGATATGATCGGTGTAAACCCTACTGGTTTAACCCCTTTCAAATGCACTGATGGTTATTTACCCCCATTATTCCCTGAACAGGAAGTTGAGTCTGTGTGTCCTTCTGTGGAGGCTTTTATGAGATCCTGCCAACGTACCTGCAAGAATGCTCGGACATCCTTACGCCGCTCTGCAGCGAGGAATTCCACAAATGCTAACCGTCACAGATCACGTTGTCCACGGTATGCAGTTGGTCAGAAGGTATGGTTGTCCACTAAAGACTTTCCCCTAAGGCTGGAGTCTAAGAAATTGGGTCCTAAATTCATCGGCCCCTTTGTAATTGAAAGACTCATTAACCTTGTAGCTGTCAGATTGACCTTGCCTCGATCTATGAAAATACATCCTACCTTTCATGTATCTAAAATGAAGCCTGTCTGTGAGAGTCCATTGATGCCTGCTCTTCAGTCTCCTCTGCCCCCCAGGGTCATTGATGGTACTCCAGCATACACTATTCGCCACCTTCTGCGCTCACGTCGTTGGGGAAGGGGCCTCCAATACCTTGTAGATTGGGAGGGCTACGGTCCGGAGGAGAGAACGTGGGTCCCCACTCGTCAAATCCTGGACAAAGAATTGATCTCTGATTTCCATATTCAACACCCCGATCAACCTTCTGGGGCAGTCCGAGAGAGGGCGCCACCAGTTGAAGGGGATCCTATGGAGGAAGAGGAGCCTGATCAGTCGGAGGGGGAGGATTCTGAGTTGGAGTCTGAAGAGGAGGGACCAGAGACTGTGGGGGAGGAGTCTGAGGAGTTGGAGGAAATGGCGGTAGATCCGATGGATGACATGTTTGGGGACGTGGACATGGACTCAGACTCGTCAGAGAACATCTCTGTAACCAGATGGTTACTGGACCAGAACGAAACTGCAAAATAAGAGAAAATATCGTTTCATGTAAATTTGGAAAATTTTAATTATAATGACATACAATAAAGTCCTTTTTTTTTCAGTTTTGATCTAAACCATAAAAGAAGACATTTCAATTTATTTAACACAAATATTTGTGTTAAAATAGGTAAGTAGTGGGGGCCTACGGACACTACACGTAGACACAATCACCTTATCATGCATGAAATCATTTAGTTTCTGTTACAGATATAAAATAAAAATGAAGTGGTTTAGTGGATCTTTAGCGGACCTAAAGAGTCTGATTCGACCCATGGGAGGAATTTGTGAAGTGCACAAATGCACGCTTAAAGCACAGGTGTCAAACATGTGGCCCAGGGGCCAAATCCGGCCCGCCACAGGGTCCAATCTGACCTTTGGGATGAATTTGTGAAATGCAAAAATTCTACTGCAGATATGAATCCTTTTAGTTCAGGTTCCACGTACAGACCAATTTAATCTGCAGTGGGTCAGATCAGTCAAATACTATCGTAATAACCTAGAAATACTCACAACTCCACATTTTTTTCTTTGTAAATATAAACATTTTAATGTAATTTCACTGTATTTACACTAAAACAAAGTATTATTTCACAAAAATGCAAATAATCTGAACAAATATGAACATTTACAAATGTCTGAAGTCTGCCTGTTATTAAATGTTTTGTGTATTTGTAGATCCACTGTGATCTATAAGTTATAATTTACATGTATAAATGATAAACTGACATCATAATGTTAAAATTGCACTTATTTTTCTTAATAAATGTCAGTTTGTTCATATGATTCACAATATTTTAAAGGACGGTTGGTAGATGGAAACATTTTCATTACATAATTTTATGTTTTTCGTTCTAAAACATAGAGGAACATTTGGAGTTGACATTATTTATGTATTATTATGTTATTATTTCACTGGTCGAGCCTACTTCTGATCTGAATGTGGCCCCTGAACTAACATGAGTTTGACAGCCCTGACTTAAAGGTTCAGTTCGGTGTCTGAGTGAAAGGAAACAGCTGCAGAAAGTCAAACACTGTCTGAACCAGGAACAAACAGAGGAACAAATGAAAAAAATGCAGAAACACAGGCACGACCATCAAATCATCTCCAAATAAAGAAACAATTCAAACCTAGAAAACACGCAAATGAAAAAAAGCTGCAGAACCAGTCGGTCCAATGGTAGTGCTCCAGAGCTGTAGGGGGCGGAGTCAGCAGAAGAGTTCAAAGCACAGACAGGGATTAGAACTACAGCAGGAACACACTGAAGGTACAGTGGAGCGTGGTAATGTGACTGTTATTAGATTCTATGGGACACTACTCTGTTGTCTGTAAACGCTGCCCCCTACAGGACGCCTGCAGAGAGTTTTTTTTGTTTGTTTTTTTCATTTCTTCTCCATGCAGGTTTGTTCAAATGTGAGAACACATCAGATTAGCAGCATTAAAGATATTTTTATTTCATACTTTTCACATCTAATATCAGTAAATACATGTACATGTTTCTTTGCTTGTAAAATTACACATATGGTTTTATAACAGGTTTTTAAAAAATCAATCACATTGTTTGTTTGTTTGTTTTATTCCCAGAAAGGAATCAAAACACATAAAGAAAAAAAAATCTTTATTAAAGTTCTCATAATTTATGCATGAAATGGTTGACATATATTAAAAGAACAAGATTCATTCATTCATCTTCTCTCCCCGCTTTCTCCTCAGTAGGGTCACGGGGGTCACATGGAGCCTATCCCAGCTACTTAAGGGTGAAGGCGGGGTACACCCTGGACAAGTCACCAGTTCATCACAGGGCTGAACAAGATTAAAAAAAAAAAAAAAGAAGATAATAATTAAAATAAAAATAATAACTTTATTTCTATAGCACCTGGGTTTACAAAGTGCTTTACACACATAATAAACCTGGGCACAACCGCAGGATGTAAACAAAGAAACTAAAACAGGAACAACACAATAAAAAGAAATACATAAAACCTCACGAATTAATAAACAGTTAAAACAGGATCAAATGAAGTATTCAACATCCCATAAAAGCAGGTCAATAAAAATGTGTTTGAAGAAGTGACTTAAAGGTGACTGTTCAACCTCCACCCACAGACGCAGTTCTTAGTTAAACATGAGAATGATAATATAAATAATACAATAATGATGAGCCTCCTTTGGAACTGTGTGTCTTCACTGTAACAGAATCAGGACATGTTCTAGGACCTGCAGGGTCGGTCCAGCTCCACCCAAAACTCCAACACTAACCCTTTAATTCAGAACAGGCGTCTGTGGAACATCCAGAGGACGTTTGGTACGACAGACACGTCCGATGTGCTGACGCCATCACACTGCTATGGTATTTGTTTAAATTATGGACTGTCATGACGTAAACCTTTTTGCTGATGAAATTAAACCTTTTGCGTGGACGCAGACACAGTCAGTGTGTTACAGTAACGACATAATTACAGCCTGAGCTGCAAAACAAAGCTCTGCTTGGATGTATACACCCGGATGGAGGTCTGGGGGAGGTTTTCTGGTGTTTTCTTTGTGTTTTCTCTGTTCTTCTGTTCTAATGTGCTGAGTTATCACATACTCGACCATAATTCAGGTAAATTAAAGTGTAAAATAATAATGTACTGACAGATGAAAAGCAAACGCCCTCATTACTCATGATACAAGAATCTGTTAACTGTCCGTTTTGTTCATCAGTGGGACGTACCAGTGGTGTTCTGTGTTCCCATCTGTAATCCATGAAAACACCCTGATGCACTTGTTTGTCATGAACAGAACGCAGACAGAAGGTTCACGGTAGACGGACACTGATTACAGAGGACACGTTTGTAATGAGCCAATTAGTTTGTTCACTCAAAAAAAAGAAACACTGACTTTAATTACATTTATTTTGTCGACAGTGTTCCGTCTCAGCCTAGAGGTTCAGCAGGACGTACATAATGTGCACTGTTTGTTCACCACCAACTCTCAAGTCACAAAAGCCAGACTGAAAATAAAACTACATTTCAAAATATTTATCATGTAACAACTAAAGGAGGGTAGAAGGTACCGCTAAAGCAACAAAGCAAATTTCTTATTCAGAAGCTCAAACTAAATACTCTATTCTCAAAACAAAACAGGGAAAACAAAATACAGTATTTAATCCAAGCTCCCAAATGAAAAAACAGGAGACGTCAAACAAAAAGATCCGCCCTCTAATACAAATACAATACACACTATTTCATTTCATTTTCATTTCGTATTTTATTTCAAACATGTAGACAAAGAAAGTCTGTAACGGCTGTACAATGAACTGGAACCCAAAACGCAGAGAAACAAGGGTGGGTTGAATAAAGGAATAACAATTTATTATGAACCATACAATAAATGGTGCAGTTGTCCAAAAGGCGTCCAAATCCAAAGGGGTGATCCAACTCAGTGGTCAAACAGCCAGGTCGAGGGTCAAAACCAGGATGGACGGATAGCGACGGTACCGGTAGGGAATAAGCTCTAGTGCAGACAGAAAAAGAGAGGTCAAAAAACGGGCAGACAGAGGTGGCAGACGCACAAAAAGGAGCAGACAAAAACGGTACCGGATTTCAGAACAAGGAGTCAGAAACCCAAGTCCAAACAGGGTCCAAAGGGATCAGGCGAATCCAGAATCCGGGGCACAAACAGAGGTCGGGGCAGGGGCGTAGCACCAAATTCTGGGCCCTGTACACTCTCCATCCCAGTGGAGCCTATCCCAGTGGGCCCCATCCCAGTGGAGCCTATCCCAGTGGAGCCTATCCCAGTAGGCCCCATCCCAGTGGGCCCCAT
>JAQQZY010064322.1:0-10013 GCA_030068375.1 Ostorhinchus rueppellii | reverse complement strand
GCTTTTTGACTTCCATGCACATTATCACCAGCAACTGATGCAGTTTTTCACAAATGAGTCTTATGATTCTGTTCACATTTCAAAACATGTTAGAATCGAATCAAATCGAATCGAATCGAATAGAACAGAATAGAATAGAACAGAATAGAACAGGCTTTATGATTATTGCAGAATACCAGTGTACAATGCAACAAAATGTAGTTTTAGGTTCTGTAAGGTGTGAGAGAAGTAAAATATGCACATCACTTATAAGACAGTCAAGAATAAAAAATAACTATAAAACAGTCAAGTAAAAAAAACACACACACATACACACACACACACACACACACACACGCAAAAGTGAGTCCAGTGTCTGTGCAGAATATACAGGTGATAGTAATGACTATTATGTTAAGTCTGTTGAAATCTTTTTAGAGTTTAGAATGACTTCAAATAACATTTCATACAACAATAAGATTTGTTTTGCATGGTTTTTTTTTGTTTTGTTTTTTAAGTTGCACTACCTCACTAACTCGTGGTTTAACATGATGACTGATAAAAGAACAGCAAGTTAAGTAACCACCGAGATATGAAATGGAACTTCATCAACCTACATCATTAGACAGCAGCGTATTTATGTGTTTATTAACCCTTTATTCCCTGAGCCATGATTCCAGGTAAAGGTGCTGGTGTGAATCTGTTGCTGTTACAGGGTCATAAAAGCTGCTATTTGTGCTTGTATGGTTTTGTTTTACTGTGTTTTTTTTAAGATCAAAACAGGGTGAAATAATAGAAAAAGACAAAGAGAGGAATTGAAGTGTGATAGGTTTGGTCTAAATAAGGTACTGAGAATGTACATCAATAAGAGATGTAGGATTTTGAACATGAATTGTAAACTGGAACACACTGAACAACAACAAACTCTTTTTTTTTTATAAATCAGTCCAGCTGCTTTTTGACACCTGGTTGAACTCCATAAAGTAGTCACATGGTCAAAACTCGGTGAAAACACAGTAAAATAAAGGAAAATCACCACAACACTGCTCTGTGTTTTACCCCCATTCCACAGGCAGGGGGGAGGGTTAACTGAACACAAAAAGGTCAACTCTATCAGTGAATGTTTTGAAATTTTCCTATTGAGCAAATGGTTGAAATTTTAGGAATATTTAACATAAATCATACATTCAGACCGCTCACCGCAGACACGTCATGTTAAAGGGTCATAAACGTTCACTGCCTGATGAATAATCAAATCTTAACCCTTATTCTAAATTAATAGCTGTGGACCATATGCTGTGGGATTTACAATCCCTAAATCTCCACATTTATGACGGGCTTCTGACGGCGCCACCCACCCCCATCATCCAACCACCAAATGACAGAATTCGTTCTCTTAGAATGATGTTCATCCATCCAGCAGAGTTCAGTCTTATAAAATCAATGCCAAAGAGCTGTTCTGGAGACATGATCAGACACTATGATGGTTGTTCCTTTATTCCAGTTGTTCTCAAATTGTGGTGTGGGCCCCTTAGGGGAGGTGGGAAGGTTTACCAGGGAGGGGCATGGGATCTCTCCTGGGTGCTTTTTTTTTCTCAGGTTAGAACATGTAACAGGTGGAACTAATATTTTAGCACTGGAAAACCCTGGGCTTATTTCAGGGACGTACAACAAACCAATCTACTTCCATGGTGATCTGTCACTAGAGTAGATGAAGAGTTTAGGTTTGAACAATGGACAATGTACAGGACAATAGATAGAAGGTCTGCTGTGATTGGTTTGTATTCTGTTAGCCGCTTTGGCTAACAGCTAACACTCACTGCTAATGATACAATAAGTTGTAGGCTAATGATAAATGCCTGATGAAGCATCAATCAAATGTTGAACATCACATCATTTACTAGTAGACCCACTAAATATTGTTCACTTCACTACAAATGTTTGACAGCTGGAGTTACTTGTTTTTCTAAATTAAGATTACAATATAAATTGTATAAAGAACTTTTGGAATAATGTGAAATATTTGATTTAGACTAAATTAATAATAATGATGGATTAGCGCTTTTCAAGGCACCCAAAGCAATTTACATTATTGATCCATTATTCATTCACTCTCACATTCTCCCTCTGGTGGTGGTAAACTATATCTGTAATCACAGCTGCCCTGGGGTGGACTGCCAGAAGCGTAGCTGTGGCCCTCTGACCACCACCAAACATTCATACTGCCAAACCTTTGATTATTGGACGACCCATGCTACCACATGAGCCATGTCCGCCCCCATTTGTACACAGCTGTACACAGCTTATCAATTCAACTGAGACGCTTGGTTAACTGACCAAAAACTTTTTCAATATCTGAATTTGCTGCTTGTCCTCATATCATTTTAGCTGGCAGCAGTACAAAGTTTCTGACAATGTTTGTGTTTTTGCACAGTTTGTACTGTTTGCACTTTAATGTTCTGAGATGTGCAATGGAAACAGGCTCATTACAGCCACTGATATTTTTCAAATGTTCATCTTTGTTACCAGAATTAGTTAGTTGTTCTAAAAAAGGAACTTTATTGTCATATGTCGTATAATTGTAAGGGAGAAGTCTGCTCAAGTACTGTTCAAGCAAAAATCTAAGTTGTTTTTAATTTGAACAACAAAGGTATTCAAGGAAAATCCAAAAGTACTGTTCCATACCGATGTTTCTTTCAATAAAAGTTATAATTGCACAACTGTTACAATGCCACTGGAGTTGAGGGGGGCCTGGAGATTTTTCATCCTCCAAAGGGGGGCCTGACAGAAAAAGATTGAGAACCACTGCTTTAATGTATCACCCGTCTACCTTCTGCTCTCATATCTGTTCCGTGTGTTAATCAAAGGGGAAAGGGAAGCAGTACCAAATGGAACAGGAAATCACAGCACCACTAACAATCTCACTACAAAGGCACAGGTCCATCTGGGAGAAAGGTGAGCTCATATCTGAACCCCTGCAGTCTCACTTCCATTATGTCGCTTCATTTATTGCTACTGTGGTATGGTCACTCATTTTTTTTTTTTTTTTTTTTTTACATCCACCCATTATCCAGTCCCAGAAGGGGATAATATGAGCCAAAACCAACCCATCAAAGGGTCCATTCCAGCATGTGGAATAAATTTGTGACGTGCAAAAATGACACAGAAGATATCAACACTCAATGATGTAAAATTTTAGTTCAGATTTCACATTCTTTTCTTTTTTTTCTTTTATTTTGAACAAGTAGAAAAACATATTAAAACAAAACAAGACCCATCAACAAGATATCAATATTACATTCAAACCAATATGATCTAAAGTGTGTCAGACCAGTAAAACAATACCCTAATAATAACCTATAAATAATAACAAATACAAATGTTTCTCTGTTTTAGTGTCAAAAAGTAAAATTACATGAAAATGTTTACATTTATACAAAAATTCTTTCCAAAAAAATGTGAGTAACCTGAACAAAACCCTGAAAAATTAACACAATCGTACTCATATTCTGCTTGTTATTGAACATTTTGTGTATTTATAGATCCACTTTGATCTGTAAGTCATAATGTACATGTGTAAATGATAAACTGAGAAAGAATATTGCTAAAATTGCACTTTTTTCTCTGAAGGCATTTCAGGTTTTTTATGTTATTCACGTTTTTAACTTTGTAGATGTAAACATTTTCATAATGTAATTTTACTTTTTTCACTGTTATTATATCCCCCAAATGGAGTTTCAGAGGTATGTGGCTCAGTTGGTAGAGCAGGTCGTCCAGCGATCGAAGGGTTGGCAGTTTGAATCCTGGCTCTGACTGTGTCAAAGTGTCCTTGAGCAAGATACTGAACCCTAATTGCTCCCAGTAGGGCATGGTAGCAGCTGCCTACTGGTGTGTGTGTGTGTGTGTGTGTGTGTGTATGGATGAATGGGTGAATGTGAGGTTTTGTAAAGCACTTTGGGCACCATGAAGATGTAGAAAATATAATAAGTGCATCCATGTTTACCATATTGATTTTACCCTGAATGCTGCAGCTGCTGCCAAATCTCCGAGGTGTTCTGGCGATAACAAGGACAGATTTGGCTGGATTTCTTCTCCCTTGAAAACCAACATAGGGACCCCTAGTGGAAGAACTCTGTCGATTTCAGCTTCTCTATCAGTATTATAAGTCATTCAAATGGGGGCGCTTTAGTTGGAAATCCTGTTTTTTAGACATAAATCTGGCAATAATAGGCTGAATGATATAAAATGTGGTTCATATTGATTGTCTTACAAATGCCCATTCTCTTGCTATGATCCAGAGTTCATATGGTGTCCGTTTCATTCATAGGTGGAGTTTTGTGGGGGAAATTGGTTCTCTGACCATCATTCTGGTCAACATTCAGGTCAATGTAGCTCAAACTGAGTCCAGATCGATTGTCCAACAATCCACTTTCTTCATGCGACTACCTCGAGTTTATTTTGACACCAGGTGCTGTGTTTTTTCCAAATGTTTGAAGGAGCGGAGGATTGGGGAGACTTTGGGGATATACTCTTGCTGTCAGCTGACAGCTTATTTAAATCTTATTTTTGTTTGTTTATTAATTTTTTTTTTCTGGTCCAACCCATTTGACATCTCTGCTCTAACACATTCAACAACAGAAATCCACTTCTGTTTTGTTTTCATCACATGTTCTGCTCGTCTATGGTATTATCTATTATCTATGGCAGGGGTATTCAAATCCGGTCCTTAAGGGCCAGTATCCTGCATGTTTTATATATTTCCCTCCTCCAGCACACCTGGTTCAATTAATGATCAGCTCATCATCAAGCCCTGCAGAAGCCTGCTAATGATGGAATGACTTCCATGTGTGCTGGAAACTTTCTAAAATGTAGGATACCAGCCCTCAAGGACCAGATTTGAATACCCGTCATCTAAGGCATCCTTATTTCTAGAGAATAATGTATAGGTAGTGGATGCCAGAATGGATGACCCAGTTAGAAGGTCTGCTGTGATACTGTTAGCCGCTTTGGCTAACAGCTAACACCCACTGCTAATGATACATTAAGTTGTAGGCTCCTGATAAATGCCTGATGAGGCATCAATCAAATGTTGAACATTACATAATTTACTAGTAGACCAACTAAATATTGTTCACTACAAATGTCTGACAGCTGGAGTTGCTTGTTTTTCTAAATTAAGATTACAATATAAATTGTATAAAGAACTTTTAAAATAATGTGAAATATTTGATATAGACTAAACTGTACATGGCTTATCAAACTGAGAAGCTTGGTTAACTTACCAAAACTTTTTAAAGATCTGAATTTGCTGCTTGTCCTCATGTCATTTTAACTGGCAGTCGTACAAAGCAGCTCTGTGATGGCATCACTTTGAGCTCGGTGACTCTTTCCTCGGTTTGAGCGAGCCCTTTCCTTTAGGTGGTACAGAGCTGCCATTAATGCTGTCAGTCACAGCCGAAAAAATGCAAATTCAGAGGCTTGTGAAATCTATCTATTCTACCTGTCAGAACCAAAGTACAGCAGGTGTAGCTGCAAGACCCACAGCTGACTTGCATGTTCTAACCAGTAACATTGTAGGGGTGTTTAATGAAGAATGACGCCCATTAAATATGCCCAGTGGGAAAGAACTTAAATGGACAAGAACTGAAAGTCAGTATATTGTTCAAAATAGAATTGTCCAGCAACAGATGGAATCACACTGTTATGGAACACATTACAGTTTCAATATTTTGCCCACATCTCTGTGTCTGCATTCTTTATTACTGTATATCATTGTAATATGAAAACAAACCTCTGTGATTCTCTACTGACATTCAACAAAGTAAAGAAGACACAAGCCTGTGTTTCTTTATATCCTTGTTTGTTTTTTTACTGCTTCATTAACATCAACATTAGCATGCATATCAGTGGCAGCTCATCAGTAGAGGGCGCTAGGGCTGCACATTGCCTGCTTCACATGAAAAAATACGATAAGTATCACCTAAAATAATTTTACAAAAATATTAATGTTTAAATAAACAAGTTACACATGATACAGCCAGTGTGTACTGTGTATAAACTGCACTGAAGTGTTGTTTAAAAATGTTTCTGGTCATTTAAAGAGCAGTCCAGTGATGTGGTTCCTGTTTGGGGGGCCGCCCAAGAACTCCATAGCCCCTTGCAATAACGCTGTGTGTGCAGTGGACCTCCCTCCAATACAAGAGATAGTAGAGCCTCAGGGCACAAGTGTTGCCCACCGGAGTAAAACTCACAGGCCAAAAAGAATCAAGACCTTCCTCAGAAATGGAGTCAGCAAATAGGTTCACAAGTAATACTACTGAGCTCTACGTACACAGCTGGGTACTTCAGTGGTTATGGTAACAGACTTTAGTGCGGGAGGTGCAGCATGGTTTCCAGGTACAAGTGGTATCAGTGACACGTTTTAACGTTTTCTGTTTTTTCAGTGCCATCCGATCCACTTGCACTACCTTCACCACTGGCCTAAATACACTGTCCATATCATCAGTGAACAAGACACCTCTCAGGGTCTTGTTTGACTTTAACAACAGTCACAGACTATGTTCAGACTGCAGCCAAATGTGTCCCGAATCTGATTTTTTGTCACTATTTGACCTGAATCGGACCTGTTAAAGACAGTCTGAACAGCACTAATCCAATTTTTTTCCGACGCAGAACACTTTCATATGCGGTCCTAAATCTGATACATATTTTGTGACTTCAGTCTGAGTGGCCAGGTCCCATGTAGCCAACCTTTATGTCATTGAAATGTAACAAACGTCCCAGGCGGAACAGCAGCACAAAAAACAACAGGCATAGTGGAGAATGGGCGATGGAAGGAGAGCGAGGTCTTGGAATTAATAAAGATTAACTTTATCAGTGCCACATACACACTGATATGAGTTGCCTCCATATTTACTTCAGTCAACCCAATGTCTGCTGCATGGTTCTGTATTACATCAGGACCTCTTTTGTGCATACAGGTCACTTCAGGGTTGCATTTAGTTCATGCTGAGAACTGATAGAAGTCGCATTTAATTTGTAATATGAATGACCACACACAAAACTGGATTTTACATAAAAAATCCGAATTATACATTAAGACCTGCTGTCTGAACATAGCCATAAAGACATGCGTGAGTTTGAAGGATAGATGGTGACACTTACATATAAAAATACTTGACTGAAAACACATTTTAATTTAAATGAATATTTTAACATAGTAGTGCACGTACTTTGGTGTATCCTAGTGGTGATATGTGGGTCTAGTGCAGCTGAAAACTGACTTGGATAGCCAACTCCACTTTAAACAAAACTAAACCATTCACACCATGCACTTTTTTTTGCTTCCCCAGTCTCTTTTAAGTGAAAGAAATGTCTATGTTTATATATGTTACCCCATATTATGTGTCCCCCTTGTTCCACCCTATGTGTAAATGATATGTGTGTCTTAATATGACACACATTTCCTCATCAACTTTCATCAGATGTGTTAAACCCTGTGTCATAGCCTCAGTATTACAAATCCATCCAGGCTTTCTGGGATTATGCACCTGAATCTTTTTCCTCACAGCAAACAATTTTGAAGTGTACTCCACCATAAACAATCGTTTTTCTTACAAGCACAACTGGTAGGTCACTCTGACATTTTTGGAATGGATGTTCATCGCGATGTGCATTGAAGGTAGGACCTCCATGGAGCTGCATAATGGCTGCAAAACAAAGATGGAAACAGCATCATTGCTTCTTACTACTGCAGCTGCGTGGAGCTCCAAATCTCCCAATGCACGTTGTGACAAATTTCTGAACATGTCTAAGTGACCTGTCGATTCTGTTGTGGTGATATTCATTTATTTATTTATTTAACCGTGTTTTTACTTAGTTTTGACCATGTAGCTGCTTTATGGAGTTCAACCAGGTGTCAAACAGTAGGCAGAGTGATTTATTTTTAAAAAATTAGCCCAAAACAAAAACTACTGGGCCCAAATTCAAATCCCTGTTGTTTCAGTGTGTTCAAGTTCACAGTTCATGTTCAACATCCTAAATCTCTTATTGATGTACATTCTGAGTGCCTTATTTGGTCAAAAACTGTCAAATTTCAATTCCTCTCTTTGTCCTTTTCTGTTATTCTATCCTGTTTTGACACACAGAGAAACAAAACGACTGAAGAAAAGGAACACAAGCACATACTCACAGTAGCTTTTATGAACCTGAAACTGACGCACATTCACAGCTGCACCTTTACCTGGAATCATGGCTCAGGGCGTAAAGGGTTAAAACCTTTACTATGCGACTTCTCAGTCACTGCATCTCAGAACAGATGAATCAAATCAGGGAAAAATTTGGAAGTGAGAGAAATTCAGATGTATATTTTCTTACCCGAATGTTGTCGAAGGATGCTTTGTTTGTGACGTCGTACAGGAGGAGGAGAGCTGTGGAGACAAAGAAAATACTCAATTATTCTGACATCGCACTCATTTCTTCTTCAGTCTGCAAACTTAACTTTTGTCTGAATAACACAACACCGACACAGTGATAACATGCTATTTATTTTGAGTATCCAGATTACAATGAGATTCTCCATCATTAATAATAATAAATTAATGCAACTATTGATGGAAAAAAAAATATGATGACCCTTACTGTGACACTACATAAGCTTTATGTGACAGTGAATGTCTCCTGGAGTCAAAACCAAAGGTGGTGCAGTCAAATATTGCATGTGATAATAATAATGGATTATATTTTTATTGCGCTTTTCAAGTCACTCAAAGTGCCTTCCCAAAGCACTTTACATTATTGATCCATTGTTCATTCACTCTCACATTCTCCCTCTAGTGCCGTGGCTGCCATTTCGCGCCTACGGCCCCTCCGACCACCACCAAACATTCATACGGATTCATACACCAGTGTAAGTGGCACTGGAGGCAAGGAGGGTCAAGTGTCTTGCCCAAGGACACAATGGACTGACTTGGAGAGTCGAACTGCCAACCTTCCAGATATTGGACAACCCGCTCTACGACCCGCTCTACCACCTGAGCCATAGCCACCCCATAGCCGCATGTATCACTTTCTTTGTCTGGGCAGTGTATATCTGTCATTCAGTTGCATCTCCTGATAAACAAAATAAACTATGGAGTTGAATAAGTGCAAGACGACCCAAAGACACACTAACGGGCTACATGGGACTGTCAGGCATTTCATCATAACCTACTGAGACCAAGCAATGCATTTTTGTCCTCTGTCGGGGACAAGAGTTTCACAGCTTTATTGAGAAAAAAAAAAAAAGATTTCAAAGGAAAAACATCATGGCACTAGAAAAACAGTGCATGCCTGCAAACTCAACGGATTTTGGTTGATTTTAGCAAAATTATTGGGGGAAAATACAAAAAAAAAAAGCTCTAAATTTGAGTAAATGCAGCGCTGAGCTAGCAGTATACTGGCGCAGCGCTGTTGTTCCATTGTCTGGGGAGAACCTTGTATCTTATCTTATCTTATCTTATCTTATCTTATCTTGTCTTATCTTATTCACTAATGGATACTAAGGGATGATCTTATTTGTTATTGTTTCATCCTTCTGGGATCCTAATGATTTAAGACAAAAATAATTCAATTTAATTTTATTTGTAGAGGTCTATATCACAACAAGGTTGCCTTACAGAGTGAAACAAACAACAGTCAAATAAACAGTAGATGAAGGAGATGGATTAATGGCCCTGTCATCCCTCGTCCTTAGACCTTCCTTCTCAGCAAGAAAAAAACTCAAAAACCCAGTGGGAAAAGAGAAACCTGAGGAGAACCACAGTAAAGGACAGAGCCACTCCCATGGATGGACAGGCTATGGATCAGGGGTGGGCAATCCTGGTCCTCGAGGGCTGGAATCCTGCATGTTTTAGATATTTCCCTTTTCCAGCCCACCTGACGGTCATTATCAGGCTTCTGCAGAGCTTGATGATAGGTTTATTATTCGAATCAGGTGTGTTGGAAGAGGGACACATCTAAAACATGCAGGATACCGGCCCTCGAGGACCAGGATT
>JAQQZY010064207.1:0-10015 GCA_030068375.1 Ostorhinchus rueppellii | reverse complement strand
TGATGATGATGATGATGATGATGATGATGATAATAATAATAATAATAATAATAATAATAATAATAATAATAATAAATATTCATTATTGTTCATGACTTTATTTCAGAAACATGTGGAAGAACATGTAAAAGGAAAACTGGATCAACAAAGCTTGTGAACACAAAGTCTGTGCCACTGCTCAGACATGTTTCCTCGACTATGGACAATGATATTTATCAGTTTGGGCCCTAAACAAATACTAGATTTGTGTAGAGCTGGGGAAAAAAAGGGAATTTCTGTATTACACAACATACACCACACTTGTGATGTCCTCATGTCATCCTTTATTTGACAGAAAACAGTTTTGCAACATGACAAATAAAATGGAATCTTACATGCTCTTATAAATGTCTTTAACCTGCAGAGTCACAGTTAATGATTACACGTATTTGGCATACTGTTTCTACCACACATTTATGGACACACATTCACTTTCCAAAGGGTTATAAAGGCAATATTCTCCAAACCACATGGGGGCAGTGTCTACAGACCCTAAAAAATACAATGAAAAAAGGATCATCTTTGTTTTAAATTGTGGACTGGTCTGTGATCTCATAAAGTTAAGCTCCTCAGACCCAGAAATGGGTTTACGGTCTATGTTTGTGGCCAAGAGTTTCACCACAGCAAAACTAAAAAAAAAACAAAAAAAAAAAAAAACCCAAAAAAGAACAAAGCCCACTGCAAATGTTATTCCAGAATTTTTTTAAAAAATGTGTCTGAAAAACCCCCAAAAACTGTTGCATCATGATGTTTCCAATATAGACAATTAAAATAATATATATTAATACATATATTTATAATTAAACTGGTACTTTCCTGGGTCTCAGGAGGATAAATATCTTCTTAATAAAACTATATTTAAAAAAACCCAAAAACATTCATTCTATCCCTCCACCAACCAGATTGGTCCAATTGAACAACAGTTAGTGGTTGATTACACGTGTTGAATTGGTTGAAAAGACTCGCGACGACATTAACGACGGCCGATCACAGAGAACAGACCAAACAGACTCATGTCACTGACATCACCAGCCTGCCTGACGACATCCAACCACTGAAAATCGAGTTGGAGCGTCTTTACCTTAACGTTGCTTTCTTTGCAGTTTGGACATTTAACAGACTCATTTAAACACAACACAGTGAACACATGTATGGCAACACAACTTAGGACCTCCCATATCAAATTTAATACTTTTAAAAGAGTTTTTGAAAGGTATTAAATGCAGATTTGTGAATTCAAGACCTTTAAGAATTTTTAAGACCTCGCAGGAACCCTGCATTTTTATGTTTTCAAGCGATGGGTGATTCACAAACAAATCATTCAAAAGAATCAATTTGTTTAAGTGAACAAATTGAATCAAACACAACAGAACTGAATTGATTTGGCAGCACTTTGCTAATATTTTGTTTATCATCACATAGTCGATATACTTGTGGAAAATCTTAATTCAAATGTTTTTATTTTTAATTACATTATTCATAAATTGACAGAAAAGAGAGTTATTAAAGGTTAGACCTAGTGCGTCCACTGGTGTTGTGGATTAAGCATGTGCCTGTTTATCACCAGCAGTTTGTGACCAAAGCCCAGCAGATGACTTTTTTTTTTTTAAATTGGTGAATCAATTCGGAAGCGGTTCACAATAGATGAACGAACCAAAAGAATTGAACTTCCCATCACTAATGTTTTCCCTCCACTCTGTGAGCTTGCTTTTCATTATTCACTATAACTTTTGGCTGATAACACTGATAGTTTTATTTTCATGCTTCCATTAATCACATATTTTCCTCTTCAACTGTTAAACTACTTCCATGTTCCAAGTGCATTTGCCTTGAGGTCAAAATTTTCGGTATGTGCAGCAAAGCTCTCAAAACTACCTTTAACTGGGAAAAATGGCTCAAAGAGTATATCCAACCAACTTAAGCTGGCAATGTTGTACAGGACTGGATGTCTGTTGTCTTTAGGATTACACCGTTGAAGAGTCTCTTGGGTGTAGTTATCAAAGCTAGGTATTGCGGCCAAAAATTCTTCACTGGCTGCTTCCACGTCACAGTTTAGATTAAAAACAAAATCAGCTTTATTGTAGTTGCTCATTCGGACTTTTTCTGTGCCATTTTTTATTCGCACGAGGTGAATGTTCAAACCTTGTATAAAAAACTGAACCATAGACAGATTGATTACGGTGATATCTTCAACTTTTGTTAACTTGTTGTAATCTTCTGCCACACTTCGATCTTCATTCATGAGTTTCTCCAAAAACCTTAGTGAGATAAAAAACAGATGGTAAAATTATATACGGTGATGAACTATGTGCACATTTATACAATAGATTTATAAATGTGCTATTAGACACAACCTGTAAGTTAAATTTACCATAATATGCAGATGAGGCAGTTTGTATGACCGTAAAAATGGTAACTTTTTTGCTTTTTTTGTTTTGTTTTTGTTTTTACTTGTAGACCAATGTTAAAAAAAAAATTAACAAAAACATTAAGAATTAACAAAAGAAGTGGTACAATGGACAAAATAATAAAAAAAATTAACCAAAAGAAATGAATAAAAGAATAGATTTTTTTTGCTTGTAGACCAAAGTAAGTGTAGATTTCCTACCTCTCGGTCTCCTCTGTCATCCTGGTGGGGTTGTTTGCAATATATGGAACCATCCTCAGGTACTTGCTAATCGTGTAGACCTGTGGTGGGTAAAACCCTCTGAGATCTTTAACGAATAGACCCGGGATGGGCTCTGACTGTGACTCCCACTCCCCTTTGACTTGTCTGGCAATGGCGTCGAACAGCAAAGCCAACGAAAGAGCGACAACCCCGACACCTCCATGACTAACACGGCCGTGCCTCCCAAAGGTGGTCTTCAGGTTCTGGGTGAAGTCCTCCAGCTGCTGGGGCGTCAGAGATGACTGAACCGCAGCGTAGTGGTTCTTCAGGTGAAGCGAAGAGTTGAGGGAAAACATGGTGGTGAAATGAGGGCTGGGGCTGTAGTTTGGAAAAGGACAAAAGTCTCGAGCGACGTTAGCCAAGTGGGCTGCATGCTCAGCAGGACACTGTGAATTCCCCATCTTGAGAAGAACTCGATTTAAGATTTACACTAAAGTCACAAATGCTTGCTTCGTTCTGTGTTTTTCTTTATATCCAGACACTGTCCATGGACATCAGGACTGAACTGAGAAAGCAGCGTATTTGCTCATCCTCATTGCTAAATACACTGGCATGTATGTACAGGCAGAGAGGGCAAAGACTGGGTAAGACAAACAAACATCAAACAGGGATAATAAGCCAACACTGTTCCAGGAAATGAGTCATTGTGTCCAACTGAGGACAGCAAAATGGTTGCTTAAATGCAATGCAGTCTGGGTGGACAAAAGTAAAGCTTCATTCTTCTTTCAAGGTTGTAACCATGTCATGGTATAACGATTAATCTCGATTTTAAACATAATTGTCAAGGCTGCCAAAAACTATCTCATGAAGGAGAGCAGATTAAGAGCGGAACAAAGACACGTCAATCTGTGCTTCCCAGATGGAACGAAAGCAACGTTACAGAAGCTGCATTCAACATTCCAGGAGTGAAAATGACAGAAGGAACAAGCTTCCTTTTCAGAAATTCAGACAATTCAGAAATATGTCATGAATTTCCAGATTGTCTTGACTATAAATATATGTTCGATGAGGGTTCACTTTTGTTTCCTCAGAGTTTGTGTTCGCTACCGTGCTCTACGCAGCTTCCGTTCAGGCGACCATCATCCAACCCATTCACAACAAACTGGCTGTGCAGCTTTTGCACATTAAGTCTGTTCTTCTTCAGCTCAGGCTGTCGTACAAGCTTCAGGAGGGTGAATTTGTGAATTGATGCGGTAAATGCGCAACAGCATAAAACAGTCTGATGCTTCTGTTAAAGAATTTCGAGGCATAAAACAATGAAAACTCAACTCTGTTTCAGGGATACACGAGTATGTATTAAAAATATTGCAATATTTCTAAACAGAGACCGTCACACAAAGTCGTCCAATGAGGTCTGGCCCAGTTGGCTCAGTCCCAGCCTTTCATACTATCCTGACAGGTAGCAAGACAAGAATAGCTCCCCTGCTGGGTTTTTGCAGACTTCTCTAGGTTAAGCTCAACCAAACATGGACAAAACTGGAGTAAACAAGTCTTGACGGGCAGGAAACAGGTTTAAGACAAACAGGTTTAAAGGACAAATATGAACAGAGAAGAGACAGAAAGTATATCCTTTTTTGATGGACAGTGACAGACCTCAACCTCAGTTTGAACCTTATTCTTCACTTCACAAGAGCCAGAGACGTAGAGAAGTTAGAAGCGCATGTTAAGTTTCACTTTTGTGGGGGTGCAGCCCACAAAACAATCGTAGTAATTGTGAAACCATGGTTATTTCTCTGATGATAATCATAGCAAGAAAATCTCTAATCGTTACATCCCTATCTTCTATGAATGTGTTATCATATGAAAGTCCATCTCACCAGGTGAAAAAACGATCTAAGGACGACCTGAGCTAAATAAACCTGGACTGAACATGTGCAAATTCATGTTTTTATTCTTTCTACTGATTAATACTTGTCATAAGTATCTGTGTGATAGTCTGTATTTTTCTGTACACTCTGCCTTTCTCAATATTTGAGTGTTCAAGAATTTGGATTTACAAATTTGGCGAGTACAGTCTTGGGAAGAACTGCCCCAAACAATGGCCTTCCCAAGAACACAAGTCTCTGTAAATGGAACAGTTGTTTGTGAACTTTCCTCCCTTGCTCTGCTGTATTTTTGCCATCGCCTCCCCAGTGGATTTCCCACACTCCACCACAATATGTCACTCAATTTGATCTCAGCACATTTTTACTATTACATGTCATTTATATTTTTATACATTTTGTATATTCTTCAAAACTGGATAAACAAATTTCATTGAATGAAGGGTTCAGTTCCTCTCGACCTCCCTCACAAGTTCCGGCTCCATCCCCCCAACAAGGTGACATTCCATGTCCCAAGAGCTAGACTCCGTGTCTGAGGATCAGGTCGTCGAGCCCCCTGCCTTTGACTGTCACCCGATCCACATTGCACCCAGCCCCTATGAAACCCTCGGTAGGTGGTCGCAGTTCAAGGGAGTTCCTGAAACTAAGCAATGCATTTTTGTTCTCTTTAGTGGACAAAAGTTTCACAGCTTTACTATTTAAAAAGAAAAAAAAAAGAAAAAAGACTGCTGTCCACTGCAAAGGATATCCCATTAAAAAAAAAGAAAAAATGTATCTGGAAAACTGATGCTATAATGATTTAAAAAAAAAAAAAAAAAAAGCCGAAACTTTTACCTTTCTGGGTCTCAGGAAGATATAACCTACATCATTCAATTTAAAATTTGTGTTACAGAATAGAAAACATCGAGCAGTGGATATCAACATTTGTACAGTGGAGTACCCCCTGAAATATGTTTTTAGCCAAGTATCCCCAATTCTCACTTTAGCATTATTGATTGAAAAAAATTGGCAAAGTTTATTCACATGCACAAGGAGTCTGTTTTTATTTTCAAAACTTTTAAACAAACATAATATATTTAGCTGTAATACAGTAAACACACACACACTTTTATGAGTAAATTTTGTGCAAAATATAAACTGAAAAGTGCCCTTTTTCATTGCAGGAAAAATAAATTAATTGCCCATTAGTTATTAAATGAACCTTTCATCAACCAAAAATGATTAGTTAATTATGGAAATAAACTCATCTTGAATAATATAAATAGAAATGTTCTTAAAATCTTGCCAAAGCTTAAACAGGATGACTGACAATAAAACTAGGACCATCAATTTTATCATGAATGTATTTATTATATTTTATATTTCAGCATTAATTCTCATTATTTATTTTCTATTCAGTACCTGATGACTTATTTAATGTATTTTTCCCCCCAAAATTTCAACTACCCCCTGGGCTTCTTCCAAGTAAAGAGTGAGTTCCTGGAATGTTCTTTGAGCTAAATGAGTCTATTAGAGGCTAAACTACATGTGGAGTCCTGAAAGTGTCTGTATCTCACTTAAGGTGACTTAGCAACTAAGAAAAAAAAATCATCCAATGACATCAGGTCAAGAAAATTAAAGCAATTCTGATTAGCTGTGGTGAGCAAAAATGACACCCTGGGGTAACTCTATAATCCTCCAATCAGAGCTCAGCATTATTCCTCTGCTGAAGTTTTAGGAGCTGAAGTGGACATAATCACAGAGAAATTAAATACATAAAGATAAAACCAACTGTAGTAAATGATGACATGAATTAAGTGTTGTATCATAATTATTTAAATACATTTTTTTTATATTTGTGTGAAAATGAATATAACAGCAGTTCTGCTCCAAGTCTTAAACAGGACCGTTTTAACCTAGACTTATTATTATTATTATTATTATTATTATTATTATTATTTGGTGTTTTCTATTGGAGGGATTTCTAATTTTATCACCACCGTTCTCTTCTTCATGAGCACCTGTCGCCCTTGGAACCATCCTTAGGCTCAGGAACAAAGATTATGATGGATTTGCTCATCATCCTGCTGAAATACTCTGGCATGTCCACTGGGACAAAGGGTCAAAGGGCAACGACTGAGGAAGAAAAACAAATAGAGGAAAAAACAAACAAACATCTGAAACCATTCTTATAAACCGTGTGTGTGTGTGTGTGTGTGTGTGTGTGTGTGTGTGTGTGTGTGTGTTCAGCTGAAGGCTCCTAACTTTTATCTCCCTTAAATCCAGATGGGAACATTTGGTGCATGTAATTGTAATTTGTTCTATACCATAATTTACAAACGTTCATTACATTCAGTAAAGAAAAAGACGTAGAACCCTGATAAGTTACAATCAATCTCTTCATTGAGGGAAACATTCTCTCAGATTCAGAATACTTCATCAATCCCAAACTCTTAAAAGTGTCACTTCATCTAATAGACTTTTTTTTTTTCAATATTTCTTTTCAATATTTCTTCGCCAACATTTTTCATTATCATTATATAAAATAAATGTTAAAGTTAAGTAGGAAAACTGTAGAAATTAGAGTCACTTGTAATTAGTGTTGTTGCAAGTGTGATGTGGAAACACATGAGAAATATTTTTGTATAGAACAAGAATATCTGCTGTCTGGTAGATATACCTGTGAAATGAAATGAATCTCATTAGCATATTGGTATTAAAATGAATAATAAAGACAAGACCCTCATAGGAAAAAACACTCGGACTCAAATTCTTATTTACTGCAGTTTTTATTGTCTTATGCCATGTGGATTATAACTAAAATATTCAAACAAGCACAAGCACAAATAATATTTGTCAAGTATTACATACTAGATGGTGATTACAGGACTTTTTTTTTTTTTTTGTCACAGTTGTTCAGTCTTTGTGTCATTAAAAATGTAAGTGGCTTATCATGGGTGGTATCATGGGCCCCATGAAAACATAATCACTGTGGACCCAACATAAATTCAGTATCTTGTCCGTCTCTCAGGTGGGGGTGGGGCGTTAGCTATTTAACCTCTTTATCTCTTGAAGCCTATTGATGCACATTCACCCCCCCCCCCCCACACACACACACACACACACACACTCCAAAATGCCACCAAAGTACTATCTACTTGAAAGAAAAAACACAAGTCAATTTTTTTTTTCCACAGTTGGAAATTGATTCAAACGTTTAGAGGTGAAACCAGATTTTTGAGACCTGCATTTAAGGCCGATTATTTAAAAAAAAAAAAAAAAAGAAAAAAAAATTAAGCAAATTGACTGTAAAATACAATTGAAACTCAGTTTTTTGCAGAAATATAAATGCAGTTATTAATACACATACACATAGTACTCTTTTAACATTTATTGAACTTCAAGTGCTGCCCACACAGGTGCCTGATCAGAAATCTTAACATTTTTACTAATCAAATATTGGCTCTCAAAGCAAAAAAAACAAAAACAAAACACTAATATAGAAAAAAATCCACATATCAGCTGGCCAGTATATCAGTCTACCTCTACTCTAACCCTCCAGTGTCCCGCCCGAATAACCACCAAATGTGCATAATGGGCACAGTCACAGAATGTCAAAAAATGTGTCATACAGTCTGATTTTTTTTTACGTCATTAACTTGAACCATAAACAAAAGTATCAAATACATCTCATGTTTTTTTTTTTTTTAACCCTTTAAATGCCATGTTTATAATGTAAACAAACTATTTTTGGATGCAAAAAAAATACTTTTTTATTTCAGTATACTACACAATAATTGGAAAACTTTGTATTATTAATTTTTTTGCAGCCTCACACACCCACAGCTACAGAAACATGTCCTCCAATAGCCTTGGTGAAGCAGGGGACAGTACACTGCCATCTAGTGGGGGGAAAAAATGCTATTTCTCTTTCATCCAAATACGGCAAAAGTGACATCCCAGAATAAAAAAATGGTTCATGTAAAAATTTGGGGACACAACTCTCAAATGAAGCCCAGATATCGGTAAAAACATGATTTATGTCTTAATAGTGTATGGATCAAAAACAGTGGTTATAATGGGAGTTCATGTGCATTTTTGGCACATCAGAAACAGGCGCTAGTGTTGTACTTTTTCTTTTTTCTTTTTTACAATGTGCCAATTTTAGTTGCTGGCCAGTATTTTTAAAAAAATAACTTCTGAATTATAACCGAATACAAATTGTGAAAAGTAATATGAACTTTTGTATAATGAAGTGCAAAGTGGGTGTAATATGCTCACTTGGATACCAGAGGGTTAATGGAGGATATGTCTGGGTTCTTCAATGTTAGTGCCATTCTCCGAGCGCATTAGCCTTAAGGTCAAAATCTTCTCTCAAAGCAATTATTTCAGATTGTTTTTCTTGAGTTTCATAGAGAATAGGATGGTTAATTACATCGAACCAGACCAGTCGGGCAATGACATGCATCCATGTTTTCGGTACATGGCTTCGACAATCTAGAAATGCAGTTTGGGTACGATTGTCAGATTTTGCGATTTCAGCCAGAAATTCTTTACTAGCTTCCTCTGGGTCACAGTTTAGATTAAAGATGACTGAGTTTTCGGGAGGAGGTAAGCGTTTCTGTCTGGATTTACTGTGCTGAGCAGCGTCATCTTCAGTTTCAGTGGTGTTCCTTGAAGAGACTGGAAGTTCTTTTGAGCGAAGCTCTGCTTTTACAGCCTTAACAACCTCATTTACTGTAGAGTTCGTCAGGCGGGATAGGTGTATGCGCAAGTGGTTTTCGAAAACTTGAACAAACAAGCTGTTAACTCCAGTGATGTCATCTGATTTCTGTTGTGGTTTCACACTTTTATTCCAAGAACTTTCATCAGTCATGAGCTGCTTCATGTACCTTGGAGAAATAAAGTCAGAAAAATCTTAAACAATTAAGACACTTCAGTAAATACATTCAATAAAAGCAAATTTTTTCATGCAGACCTTTTTACAGCTTGCTCCAGCTTTTCTACATTCTTTTTCTTTTAATCAGTGGTGTAGTCCAGGGTATACGGTGTATACCTACTTATTTTTAAGTCCGCATGGGTATACCCACTTCTACCCCTAATGTGGACCATTCAGTCGTATCTGAGCCAAATTGTTCATGTTTTCCCCAAGGATAGTAAAGTCATGACCCGCCCTACTCCGCCTCCAAGTGACTTGTACTCGGTACCGTTGCTGATTAGATTGGTTAAGTTTAGGCATGAAGACTGATGAGGCAATCAGAGGCAGAGTATGGTGGGTCATGCTGAGGAAAATATTGCTAACTAGTGCTGGTCACCTCTGGAACCTGATTGGACACCTCCTCAGGCGCCAGTGCCACCCCAGTTGATTGACAGGTCACAGCACATCTTGTTGTAAGATGCACAGTTATTGGAAATGTGAACCAGAAAGGCAGAATAAACCCCTTTCAAGTGAGTGACACATATGGAGAGAACCTACTTTCATGGAATACATAATTCTGAGGTAAGT
>JAQQZY010064173.1:0-10016 GCA_030068375.1 Ostorhinchus rueppellii | reverse complement strand
ATAAAACAAAACCAAACAACCCCCCCCCCCCCCCCCAAAAAAAAAAAAATCCACCATGAAAACATACATCAGGATTATCGCATCCAATCATCTCTCCATAGGACACCTGATGGCACAGGCAATATGTAGGTTCATTTGGATCAACTGGCATGTCCAGAACATCTGATGGCTGCATAGGCAGGAGAGCGTCACTCAAGTCTGGGCTAAAACACAGCACAAAATACAATGTGGATGATGACATTTGGGACTATTAGGTCTAATAAATGTGTTAAAATGCACATTCTGAAGACATTATCTGTGTATCATTAACTTCCATGGAATCAGGAAAGCCCTTTTATTGACTAATCCATCAGTACCAAGTTACCTGTTTTTCTTTATCTTCTTTCGAGGAGAGTCTTCATCAGAACCTTTCCTTCCTCTTCCCCTTGACCCACGTTTCTCCCGCAGCCCCCTGGACTCTGCTTCTACATCAAACATTCATGTTTATAAATACCCAGTCATTGGTCTTTCTTGTTTTCTTGTGAAATGTTTATAATGACTCCAACCTACTTTTCAGTGCTCTTCCATCGGTGCTTTCATAACCACTCACTTCCAGTTTCTCCTTTAATTCATTTTCAAATCTTGCAAGATCAGCATCCAGTCTGCGAATATGTTTGTCCACCTACAGAAAAGGATTTCATGCAGATAAGAGACAGAATATGTATGGATTTCAATTGCTAACGGCATAAATAACTATAAGAAAGAAATCTGTAAAAAAAAAAAAAAAAAAACGCAACATAAAATGCTATTTATTACAGAGTCATCAACAAACTTGGATATTTCTGGACTAACCATTTCATAGGTCTGCATTGCAAGCTGAACTTTGTCATCACTGAACTCTTTGCATTTGCTGAAAGCACTTTGGATCTTCTGCAGATGCTCCACTCTCTGCTCTGAGGCCAGGTTCTTCACATTCACAATGTACTCTTCTGCCAGTTTATCAATCTCTCCTTTCTTTTCTGCAGAAATTAAAGATAACATATTGTTAGAAAGTAGTGGTCACATCTTTCAGCATTTTTATTGTTAGCTTTATGTTAATCTCAAGACCATTACATTTTCATGCCTGCCTTTATTATTTTAGTAACCATTTCCTTACAAAGCTATTTTAAAGAAATCACGTCATAAAAATTCCAAAAAAGCCATATGCCATGTTTAATAAATACAAAAGCTGCATGTGGAAGATCTCCCATATCAGTGCTGACTCAAAACAAAGGCTTCTGCAGGGAGTTACTTTAGTCGCAGGTAAGGTATAATCGGGCAGAAACACGTGCAAGTAAAAAGGTGCAAATAGGATTGAAAGTATTCTGATGAGAATGTAAATGATGACCTTCAGTCCTGTTGTCCAGATCCCGCATCAATGTGAAGTTCCTCTGTAGCTCGCATGGTAGGTTTTCAATACCTAGTCAGAAGAAGAAATTGTGAGACATTTCTTCACCAGATCTTTTGGTTTCCTGTTGAACTTTCAATGGATACAACTCTGCTCCTATCTCACACACACACACATCTATGAAGTGCCCCAGATGATACAATCTGATTTGGCTGTAGAAAAAAAATATGTACGTTTATAGAATGCTCTTCTGTGGCAACTTTTATAAGAGAAACGTATATCCCTGAAACACTTGAGTGAGATGGTCAGTCATAGAGTGGTAACTGGAATTATAAAAGATCAAACAAACAAGCTTGGATGGAAATAAAATTCTGGCAAAATATGCAGAATAATAGCAGATGATGGTGCAAGGACAGTATACACAAAATTCTACTACGATTAAAGCTAGTGATCTTGCGCGGAGTTCTTTTACCCAAATGAGTAAAAAGTATTGGATTATTGTAGCCAAAAGTTGTAAGTGTTATGAGGTGTGAATTTTTCAAAAATTGACAGGTATATATAAACAAAAACACACGTATAAAACCTATTACTTGTAGGATCTCATAGCCACATTGTGGTCCTCCCATTTAGAGTGTAGAAGTTTAGAGCTTACATTCAGTGACGCACTACAACCCGCCCCGGCGCGTAAATGGTTACGGAAAACGCGGTTACCAACAGGTTGCAAATGCATGCATGCTGTCCGGTAAATTGCAGTTAATACGTGAATTAACCATAACCAGCGCAACTAAAAAGTTGTTAAACGCTGGGCATGACAGTGAATTAGTAGTTCATATATATAGCCACTGTTCACAGCCAGTGACCTAAATGCAAACTTGGCTATCACCAGTCTGATAAGACCATAATACTTAGCCTAAGTTCTCGACAAACTCTGCCAATTGGTTTCTGTTTGGTATCTGTGAGCGACGTAACCAGATACTAAGACAATTCTGATCAGTTTGTTACACCGAAATCTATGTCGTGATGCTAAACAGTTAGCTAGTCAGCTAACTCTAGTGAACCACCAGCTAGCTCTAGTTGCTAACACACAATGCTGCCACCGCCAATTACTGTGAAAGCAAAAATCTGCGACACATCCAAACTAAAGAAGAGACAGGCGTTAGATATAAAATATGTTAAAACTAGAACAGTTAACATGTACTCACTGTCAAGGTAATGTTCCAAGTATATTGCCGTCGCCATTTCAGGTTTGCTATTTAGCTTCTGCGCTATTCTCGTTGGCTCTCCAGTCGCTGGTCAGAGAGAGGGCTTGTTTTGTAACCCGGCGTTGCACGTCGGTCAGTTGCTTGTTGATACTTGATGCTGAAGACAAAAGCTATTCTGGCCGGGTGGGCGGTAGTGTAAATAGTTCCCTTCCAGTACACATGCACCCGAAAAGCATACAGGATATAACTTTTCGCTTGTCAGTCGCATGCGCACGGGATACCTGCATCTGGAAGTGTCGCACTTTAGTCTGCTAATAAAATAAAACATGTCTGTATTCAGCAGGATTGAGAAATGTACAACTGACCATACTCATATGGAATACCAGTTTTAATTAGAGGTTATGTTTATTCACCACATACCGTAACAGTAAAGGTTATATGTAGACCCACATGATTAATGGATTAACTACACTTACACGTTGGAGCATGTGAGAAAAAGCAGCAGATCAGCTGTTTTTTCATCTCGAAAGACAGATTACAATTCACAATTATGTGAATAAAGAAGTAACACACTCACTGCAGAGCACTCTCTCAATGTTTGCTAGTACTTTTTTTTCAATGTTTGCTAGTACTTTCCATTATGGTCAGCTGATAGGTGACGTCGTTCAAAACAAACACCTCCCAGTTTCGAAGGCACTCAACAATCGCGAAGACGCTCAGTGGGCGGGGCTTATGAGAACCTGTGACGAGGGGGCAGCGGTTGTTAAGCAGCTTGTGTCCACTCAGCACGTCGGTCACGGTTTTCACTCCGAGATAAGCATCCTCTTTTACTTATAGATCTTACTTCCGTGTTTGCTGCTCACGAAGACTTCGTACTTTCTTCAAATTCACGCATTATAAAGTAAGCATATAAATGTACCGTTATTTTATTTTTGTAGGTCGGTAAGAGCTGTTTTTGTGACTGTATATAGCTGTTCTGAAAGCTGTAAGCTAATAGTTATGCTGGCTGTAAAGTGTCTAGCTCGAGAGACAGCGTTAGTAATGCTAGCTAAATTATGTGTGACATGACAAAAATAACACGTTTTTTTTTCAAATGATATGATTTATCTGGCCGTGTTTTATATACTTCCATACTAACGCACCATTCCAGTTTTATAAAAATGAGAAATGAGGAGAGCCTATTCACAACAGGCCTGTCATCACGATGCTAATGTGATCGTAAGGCTAATTAGCTGAGCAATGGAGTGAAACAAAAACAAGATATCGTTGAGACAAATCATTCATAAAGTATTGTAGTGTAATTTAATTTAAAACTTCACAATGTAAACTACATGTAAGCAAAGCTGTAGACACCACTTGTTAGCGCTGTTAGTTTGATCTGTCAAGATTCATGAGGTTGTTTGGGTGACGTGCCGCTCTCAGCTGTAACACCATGCTTTCCTCTATCAGTAACAAATGCTTGAATGTTTTATATTGTTTCAGGTGTCACCATCAACATGGCTATGGTCAAGAGTGGCTGGCTCCATAGACAAAGTAAATACCTATGACTAGTTGTAAAAGTTTGATCAACATATAATGGGGAGTGTGCGTGAATGTGAGGCTTTGGGCACCATGAAGGTGTAGAATATATATAGTCAGTTTACCACATAGTAAGCATTGTGTCATGTCTTGACGCTTCACTGGGAAATATGGTATGAAATTCTATAAACATTCAGTGTGTTGCATAAATGTGACTGACATTTCCTCATGTAGGTACTATACTGCGCAGATGGAAGAGGAACTGGTTTGACTTGTGGGCTGATGGACGTCTTGTGTTTTATAATGACCAACAACGGCGTGACATGGAAGATGACATTCACATGAGGGTTGACTGTATCAATATACGCAGTTCTGCTGCATGCCAAGGTACACAACATTTATTGTAAGATATATCAACAGCTCACTCTTCAATTTTTTTACTGTATTTTTTGAGCTGTGTCACTTGTATGTTTCCCCTGCTTCTTGACTTCTCAGACCTGAACCCACCAGACGGCAAGATGCGCGATGCTTTGCTCCAGATAGTGTGCAGAGATGGACGGGTCATCAGCCTGTGTGCAGACAGTGCAGATGATGCTTTGTAAGAAGGCACATTTCTTGGTGATTTTATCAGTGGAATTTAATTATTTTAGCCAATCTGTGAGTCTGTTTTGATGAGTGAGTTAGTTTAACCCTTGTGTGGTGTTAATATTTTTGTTACTCAGCAAGTGTTCATGGGTCTGTTGGACCCACTAGAGTTTTGGGTTTTCAAAACAACACTCCTAATTTGCAGGTGGGATAGAGTATGAGAAAAGGTTTGGATACCGCAAGAAAGAGGGTAAAATGTACGGGAATGTAAGAGCAGACAATGTTGGGAGTTGAATTTTCAAAAATGTTTCAACTTTGTGTGGGAGCAGGAGGGGCAGAAAACACTATCATGGCCCCAAAATGAAGGTGCACAGGACCTACACTTTCCACACTTTTATTAGCCCCGGGTCCAGTGGACCCAAACAGCCTGTATGTAATATAAATGCGAAGGGGGGTGCACGATATGCAGTCATTGAAAATGTGTTTTGATTTATGTTCTTCAAAGAAAATGAGCCAAAGCCAATGAATTTCAGGCTAAAAAAATAATTGTTTCATTTTTCTTTTGATAAAAACTGAAAACGGGTCCCACAGACCCGAACACCATACAAGGGTTAAAATATTCTGTTTTTACAGATGTTTTCAAAACAACACAGAATTTTTACTGAATGATAAGGATTGCACCTTTTATTACAGGGCATGGACTATGGCACTTCAGGATGCCAGAATCAATACGGTGAGATCCTGCTACATAAATTGTTTTTACACCAAAATAATAAATAGAAGCTGTCAAAAATCTAAAGGTCTATCGTCATCTGTTGTATTAATTCTGTTTTGGTTGTGAAATAGCTTTCATGTTTTGTTTTCATTTTAACTACTCAATACAGTTGAAGGAACAGCAGGCCTTAATGCCATGTAACCTCGTTTTATTGGCGTTGACTTTCACTTGAGATGAAGTTATCTTTTGTGTTTTACATTTTTAGGTTGTTGCTACTCCTCAGATCGGCTTTGCACAGGAAGCGATGGCGTCTGCTCCTCCCCCATATTCAGAATATGGTCCCTCTCCTCAGGTAGAGAAACTATATGCAAAGTGCTTGAACTCACTGCTCTTAAATATTGCTGATAATGTATTTTTCTTACAATAGGAGTTGTTTCTTATAATCTGGAACAACAATCATTAATCATATTGAGACTAAATTTACTTTTCAGCACGTGTTGACTTTGGTTGTTCTATGCACAATATAATCCTGTTATGTTTTTCACAGTATGTTGAATAAATTTACTGTTGCTGAATTAGCGTCACATTTTTTTTTTCTGAAGAGAAAATACAAACCAAACACTACTACAAAAAGTACAAACTTAGTTGGACACTACTGCCATCTACTGGCATAAGAATAAAAATGGTTAAAAGCAAAATCTGTCATATTGATGACTGAAATGGTTGTTTTCTCAAACCTTCTTCTAGTTTTATAATATAGGCTGTCTTTTTTTTTCATCAGGTTTATTCCCCTGGCCCATATGGAGAATATGCTGCACCTCCACCACATGCTACACAGATCGTTTACTCTGCTGATGGACAGCCCTACGCCGTTGCTTACCCTTATCAATACCAAGGTAAAAGATTGAAGGAAAAAAAAAGCAAATCTTTTCATGTTACGTTAAAAAATAGGTCGTCTGTTGTTGTTTCTCATTACTTTTTTCTCTGGAAGGAGTGCCTGAATCCTATTTAAGGCTGCACTAAGTGGATAAATATGATGCATTGTTGTTTATCCTGTGTAATTACCTCTTTATATTTTGAGGTTTATATACTTTTTACTTCCTAGTGTAATTTAAACTCAAAAGCAGGGCAAGCTATGTTGATACGCTTATCGTCATCATCTTCATGAAAATAAATCAACACATTTCTTTTGAGTAGTTATAAGTTTGATAATCTTTGTGTGTGTTTTCTAGTTATAATTTTTGCTTTTTGAATATTCCAGGTGGGTACCTTGCTCCTGCTCCTGGTGTGAACCATGTTGTTATTCGGGAGCACCAGCGCGACAACGGAACAGATGTGGCTTTGGGCATGCTCACTGGAGCAGCGACTGGCTTGGCACTTGGGTCACTGTTCTCTGTTTTTTAGTGTCTTTACAGGAACAGTGGCTTGATTAATATATGTAGTAGCACAGTATTCCCCATGTTGCAGCACTTGGCTTCTTCTCTGTGCCGTCACATGAGATAATGTGTAAAACGTTTGTCTTGGGCTACTGTTAACCAATGAAGCATGATTGTGATGGACAGGTGAATTACTTCCTGTTTGTCCTAAACACTCCTGGCACTTTCTTGTACTCCCCATGTGGCAATTTCCAGCAGTGTTTGCATCATATGGATGTTCTTCTTAACCATAAAATAATACATATATTTACTTGTAATATTTAAATGACAGAGTAGAAGCAAATCCATTTATATTCTCTTCAGGTTGCTGAAGTTTATTTCACGGAGCACATGTGTCCTTAATGTCTGCTCAATTACCTTAAGAATTTGTGTTTGTTTTTTCAGGTTTATTTTCATCTGTGTACTGTACTTTTTGTTATTTTTCTCTGTTTTATATATGTGTGTGTTTTGGTTTTGAATCAGCAGTGTTTCTGCCGAGTCTCAGGTTGTTTGTGGTGTGGTCAGTCCGGAATGGGAGTGCTCACACAAAGCAATAATGACTCTCATTGTAGCATTTCAAGGTACAGGTTTGGTTAAATCTAGTTTTGCAGGTGTCTGCACCATGAATACATGTATGCACCACGAAACACTAGAAATTATAGAATGTGCATTGAAGTGACAAGGGATATGACTCCTTAATTTTTTATGTGCATACATAATTGAAGGTCTTTATTTTTCATTGGCAGCTCCTGAATTCTTATTTAACTGAAGTGTTTTGAAATTGATATTGATATTCATTACAGTAGGCACAGTGCAATATGCACACATGCGCATCATATATCTCAGTATCTTAAAATTTAGTTATATAAAATGTAGTTTTTCCATAATTTCAAATAAATGTTTTTCATTGGTCACATGAATGATGACCGCAATTAATTACTTTAAAATATTTATTTCTGCTCAGTAGAAAAAAATTTCAGGCTGCTTTTCAGACATATGGCATATCTTTACTGATGATGCAAACTGAAGAAATGTATAAGATTCCCTAATGATTTGTACTTTTGCCAATTATTAGTTTGTGCAAGCATTAAGAGTGATGTCAATTTTCTATAGCATAAAGTAAGTGACCTGTATTAGATTTCTTTATCAAATGTACTACAGAATTAAATTGTTTATTCTGCATAAGAAGTAAAACTATAATCATTAACTAAGATGTATTTTAACAATTAAAATATTATTCAATAATAACTTAACACAGTGACTTCTGTTTGTTTGTTTTTGTTATTTAATTCAACCCAGAGACCTTGGTTCACAGAAAATGTTACATTGGATCAAACAAAAGTGCAAATGACCATCTTGACACAATTTCTTCAGGTAACTAAAAGGTAAACGAGTCCAGAATGGATAAATATTTCAGGACATTATCAGTCTGAAAGGTTATAGGTGAGCTTTTAAAATGCACATCTCCATTTATTCAATCTGAGATACAGGATTGATTTTTGAAAAAATAAAAATAAGAACAATTTGGCTTCTCATAAACTAAGTGAACAAAACAATGGAAACACAACAGACTCATGTTAAAACTGTTTGTGACCAGTCGTATGTGGAAAAAACACACACTTCCAAAACATTTAAAAACAAAGGGATAAGTTCCACTATCATCCCATCCAGGCTGTTTCTCTATCTCTCTATTTATTTACATATTTAGGGAAGTGAGCATATAATTAGAGTATGAAGTAAGACTTATAAAAACCTTATAGTGAAAGAGAAATACTAATATTTCCGTAACAATACAAAAAGAGGTAATGAGTGTTTGAAAGGAGGAAAGGTGTTTCTGAAAACACAAAGAAAGTGCTTTTACACCTTAAAGCCTTCACCATCTATACTATTCAATGACTGATTTCTTTTAATAGATAATTATGTTAGTTAAGAATATGTGACCATAGAGTGAACCCTTGCAAAATTATGGTCCTGGTCCTCCAGAGCCACTATCCTGCATGTTTTAGCTGTTTCCCTCTTCCAGCACACCTGACGGTCCTTATCAGGCTTCTGCAGAGCTTGATGACAGGCTTATCATTTGAATCAGGTGTGTTGGAAGAGGGACACATCTAAAACATGCAAGATGGTAGATAACGAGGACCAGGGTTGGCCACCCCTGCTTTAGGGGATGAATTCATAGTTCTGACATTGTTTAAATAGCCTCCTAATGAATTGCCACGTGAAAACAGCAAATATTTAAAGTTATACCTTATTATTAGTATTGCTTCACATTTTTAATTTTGAGAAGTTTGGGCTTCAGTAACAAGTTGCACTTCTTTTCCATTATATTTGTCACAAAATAGAACTCCAAAGCCTATCTGACAACAAAAACAGTCAGTTTTGGCAGTAGTAGTGGTAGTTTTTAGCCTTCTTGACCAAAATCCTCTGTAAACTTCTTGAGTTTGTCCAGGTCCTGCTCATTCACCGTAGGCTTGGTGTTGGACAGTGACCTCAGCATGTCATCCTGCTCAGAGACGACACAGAATAAAATCCATGTGTCAGTGAATACATCAGTAACATTTATCAGCACATAATAGTGCGTAAAACTGCAGAGATTTTCCTTCCTTGTGATCATTTACAGTCTGAATTCAGATGCTTTTTTCCTCACCATGGATACAACTGGCTCTAGAAGTTTGTCTCCGGGAACGTCCATCCATGTCATCTCTATGGCGTTGGGATCACCCGGTGAGCACGGAGTCAGGAGGTCTTCAACCATGACACTGGTGTTGTTCCACGGTGATCCTCGAACCTTAATCGGTGTGAATGGATGGGGTGAAGTTAGGACTCAAAGACACATTAAAAAAAGGCTGTAGACTATTTGTGTGGAAGAGTCATGGAGCCTGCACAGGCTGTGCAACAGAGAGGAAAAACTTCTGTATCAGAGGATGGATGTGTCTTTACTGTGTTTCTTCCATGTGTGGTTAATGTTATAAGAATATTATTTATAATGTATATAGCGTGCATCACTCATTTACTGTCAGGAAAATAGTGTCGCTTTGCAGAAACTAAGGTTAGCATTTTATTATTATTCATTCATTCATTTTCTATCCCTGCTTTATCCTCACATGGAGCCTATCCCAGCTACTTAAGGGCGAAGGTAGGGTACACCCTGGACAAGTCGCCAGTTCATCACAGGGCTGACATATAGAGACGAACAATCACTCTCACATTCACAC
>JAQQZY010064000.1:0-10020 GCA_030068375.1 Ostorhinchus rueppellii | reverse complement strand
AGTAGCTGGGATAGGCTCCATGTGACCCCCGTGACCCTAGTGAGGATAAAGCGGGGATAGAAGATGAATGAATAATTAAATTTTATATCTATTTTGTTTGTGGACACAGGAGCCGGTGGAGGACATGGGTCTATATGAAGACGTGTCTGTTTCAGGAGGATCAGCACAGGTAACAGTGACACCCAGTGTTTTTTTTTATGTACAACCAACTCCTGATGAGATGGATTTTTTTTTTTTTTTTTTTACCTATATGCCATTATATTTCAGGTGCCCAAACAAAACCAGAACTTTAACTGCGAAAACACAAACTGCCTTTATCTACGTCTTAACTTTTACTTCTGTCACTATTTATTTGCGCGACGGGACCATTCTTACCTTTACAATTATCATACCCAAGTCCACTTTGGAAATTCACAGGTAGTAGTACAGATGTTGTAGATCAGGGGTGTCAAACATCCAGCCCATAGGCCAAAACCAGCCCACTAAAGGGTCCAATCTGGCTCACTGGATGAATACATGAAATGATAAAATTACACTGAAGATACTAACAGTCATGGATGCCATAAATCATTTTAGTTCAGGTTCTATGTTCAGACCAATATGGTCAAAAGTGGGTCAGATGAGTAAAATAATAACGTAATAACCTATAAATAATGACAACTACGAACTTTTCTCCTTGTTTTTAGTGTAAAAAGTGAAATTACATGAAAATTATTACATTTACAAGCTATTTTATATGAATAACCTGAAATGTCTTTATAAAAATAAGTGTAATTGTAGCAATATTCTGTCTGTTACTAAATGTTTTGTGTATTTGTAGATCCACTATGATCTATAAGTTGCGTTAATAATAAACTGAGATAAAATATTGTTAAAATTGCGCTTATTTTTTTTAAAAGCAAATTTCAGGTGGTATATGGTTCTTAAGGCTCTCCACATTTTTATAATTGTAATTTTTTGCACTAAAACAGAAGAAACAGAAAATCTGAGAAAACTAGTGTTTTAACCCCAAATGATCATCTATTCTATGCCAAAAGTTTTACACCTTGTTGAGGCACAAAAGATGAATTTTACGTCAAATTCACACAGATACAATACACCACAACTCCACATGTCTGCCTTTTTACTTACTCTTCCATAAAATGCCCATGTGTAAATTATTAACTGAGGCAGAATATTATTAAAATTTTACTTATTTTTCATAAGAAGGTTCAGGTTATTCATGTTATTTCCATTTTTTAAAGGATAGTTTGTAGAAGTAAAAATTTTCTCTCATGTATCTTTTTCCACTGTTATTATTTTGCTGTCTGATCCACTTGAGATCATACTGGGCTGAATGTGGCCCCTGAACTGAAATGAGTTTGACACCCCTGTTATAGGTAGATGATATACTTTATTGATCAAAACTGGGAAATAATTGTGCAGGGAAATTAATGTGTGAGTGAACTGTGGGTTGATTTCCACTACACTAGAAGGTGTGTGTTTGTGTGTAGGCTCAGTGTCAGGGTGTACAGGATGTGGAGAAGGCAGTGTCTCTGTTTGAGAACACAGGAAGGATCTCTGCCACAGTGATGGAGGCCAGGTACTTAACAAATCAGTTTCCTGAAACTGATTCCTAACGTTTTACTTTCTCTACAGTTTTTAAGGAGATTCTTGTGTAAAAGTGACTCTGAATTTTTTTCTTACAGTATTTTCCGCAGGCCTTATTTCCTCACTCGCTTCCTCCCTGCTCTGCTTAAACCACGAGTGGTCAGTATTTTGCTTATTATTTTGTTTTACTTCTCATACTCACATAACAGTAGGGGCTGAAAATGGGCAGTACATGCAGTACATTTGATTCACTTCCAGTTTATGCACTCATACAACAGTTTAATAGAAGTATGTACAAATAATACCCATAAATGTCCATATTTAGTGTGTCCACCTTTGGTGCAGATAACAGTTTACATTCTTGCTGCCATTGTTTTTTTGTAGTTTTACACAGGAATGCAAGATAATAACTGGAATTGAGCAACTTCATAAAAAAATAGTCATTTGCTGCTGCATTTCCCTTTGCATTTTTGGAAAATATAAAACCGGAAAATGTATTGATGGCAACAATAGTTCTATTTTAGCATTAAAGATATGGTTTTGATAAAAAGATCTTGTATATACTCGTGGATTAACCATTATGGAAACATAAAAAGATATTTTGGTAAACAGAAATACTGTTAAATTATGGCAGTAGTGGTACACCTTATACTAGGTAGAGCTGGAATAATACATTTGTTAAGCACTGTATCTACTAAGGATTTTTGTTTTGATGAGCTTTTTCTGTTAGATGTTTTAATCTTTTAGTACATGGATATTTCATGCTTTCACCTGTTGTCCTCTTTCAGCTTCCTGTGAAACCAGATGCTCGGATGAGTTTCATAGAGGCTCTGAAAAAGTGAGTTCAGAAGCAAATTAAACTTATTTAGTCTTTCTTGTATTCTTCATGTATTCTTCATGTAAACTGTTAAATATCCCAATGGTGGGATCAATAAATTCTTATCTTATCTTATCTTATATTAGACCACAGGTGTCAAACATATGACCCATGGGCCAAACCCGGCCCGCCAATGGGTCTAATCTGGTCTGTGGGTTGAATTTGTGAAATGCAAAAATTACACTGAAGTTACATAATCAAGGATATTAAAATCATTTTAGTTCAGGTTCCACATACAGACTGATATGATCTAAAATAATAACATAATAACTCATTAATTATGTCAACTCCAAAATTTTCTCTTTATTTTAGAGCAAAAACAAACATTAAGTCATGAAAATATTAACATTTACACAGTATCCTTTAAGAATAAAATGTGAATAACCTGAACAAATATTGTATTATATTTGGAGATCCACTGTGGTCTGTAAGTTGTAAAATACATGTGTAAATGAGAAACTGAGGCAGAATATTGTTAAAATTGCAGTTATTTTTCCTTAATAAACTGTTATTTTTTTCAGGTCATTCACATCTTATATGTTTGGATAGTTTGTAAATGTATTTATAGAATTTAGTATTATTTTTTGCACTAAATCAAAAAAAATTTGAGTTGTCATTATTTATAGGGTATTATGTAGATTAGTCCGGCCCACTTGAGATCAAATTAGGTTGAACGTGAGTTTGACCCCTGCATTGGGCTAATAAAGCTGCAGGAGCCAAAATCAGGGAGAAATTGCCTCCTTCCTTCTTCAACTCTCTCCTCTTGTCCCAAATCAGAAGAATATAAATATAGATAAACCCGACAACATTAATGCTGTTCTGGAAAACCATATAGAAGTTTATTGGTTTATTTATGGACTGCGTTTTCTGTGGTGATATAATTCTGTACTGTTTTTTTCTGTGTTCAGAGCAGATAAAATCCCTGCTGCACAGTATTCATCATATGTCGAGTCCTGTCAGAGACAGAGGCAGCAGGATGGTGGGTTTTACTTTATTACTCTCATGAACTTAATTTTAGATGATATTCTCTAATAAACAAATAATTGTTGCATTGACAGATGGTCCGGTGTGTGTAGAGACTCATGATGATCCTGAGGAGGTCCTGAGTATCCAGTTACAGGAGTTTAGGGAGCTGGTTGTTGATGAAACAGAGGGAGGTAGGCGGGCATTGAAAACAAACACAAATACAATTTTCTTTAGGAAGAAGCCTCAAAACCCGAAGTCAGTCAGACTAATGGATCTGTCTAGTGAGGTGGCGCTTTTATAATAATGTTGTTATTGTGTCACCAGAGATGTCAGCCCGACTGTCCAGGATCTCACACACTCTGAGCATTGTATTCCCTGGTGATCCTGATGAGCTGATTGGTCAGACAGTCGTCAAACTCCACACAGACCGACCGCTGTCTCCTGTACTCCATGTCAGAGTAGGAGCTGTTCCTTTTGATCTTCTTAACAGTGTTTACTCAGCCGGCTGTACAGTTATGGTCAGAGGTTTACAGTGCAGTGTGTTGAAAGGGATGTGATGTACAGTATATGGACAAAAGTATGTGGACACATTGAATTCAGGTGTTTCTTTTCTAACAGGGGTCTGGGATACAAAACAATAATGACTAATGACATAATATAGTTTTATATTGAGATAAATATCATTGGATTGGTTAGTTTGGTTTAAATTATCTTTGCTTTCAAAGCTTGTCATGGAATAGGTTGTATTTTTACAATCTATTTCTCTGTCTGGGTCAAAGACGACTTGGGATTTTATTTCTAGGTTAGTGAAGATCACAAGCATGTGGATCTCTTTAAACTACAGATGTATTGTCTCATTTCATTTTAATATCGTAAAATGGATCAACATCAGACAGAACTACCAGAGAAATGACATCCTATAGTTGACCAAGGGTGATAAATCCACATTCCTAAATGTTGATGATAATAATACTTCTTCTCCTTGTGTCCTCAGGTCATCAATACCATCCTGAGAAACTTCTGCCAATGCCTGTTAGATGCTTCCAGGGTAAACCCTCCTAATAAGTGAGTGTTTTCAAACCAACATAGCAGAGATTTACATTCAGTAATTTGTGTTTGTCTTTGAATTCGTGAAGGTTTTTCCCACTGCTTGATCTTAATCTATAACACTCTTCTTGGTTTCGTTCTGTCATACCTATCCTCATTTCTTCAAAGAACCACGAGCCAGTATTCCTTATGGACATGTGGTATTTATTATTTGAATGTACCCAGAGTTAAGACTGAACTGGGGACACAAGCCTTCATTTTGCCTCCTCTCTGCCTGGAACACCCTTCAATTGGAAGTGAAATTAAGTACCTGATCTCATGTCACCCTTAGCTTTTCATTCCATCTTATAGACAAGACATTGAGAGTCGATTGGACAGTGTCTCTGTTTTTAAATGCTATTGACCTCAACTAAATTGCACTTAAAACATTTTTAAAAATTGCACTTTTCTGTTATTACTAAATTATTGTTTGTTTTAATTTATTGTTATTACTTGTCTTTTAAACCTGTATTAATTTATGGTGAGTGCTGCCGACCTCTTAAATAAATAAATAAATAAATGGATGGATAAATAGAGTCAATGATCTGAATAAATTAATGCCATAATTCATAGAATTTCTCAGTCTTTTGTCCAGAATAATCTTTTTCTTGGATAATGACATAGCAGAAGCTAGTATTAAATCTACAGTGTAGAAAGGCCAGCAGTGATGTTGTACATGCGCTTGAAATGGTTTTTCACATTCACCTCCCAGGTCCTTTGTTCTGTGTTGTGTGACTCACCCTTCTTTTTTTGCATCTCCAGACAAAGCCCGTGGGCCTCCAGGTTTGTGAGTGTGCTGCTTGGTAACACGCAGCTGCTCTCCAGCCTTTTGCACAGACTCTGGGACCTGTTTCATCATCAGGTACATAAAAGACAGTTCATTTCCACCGTTGTTTGTGCCTCTCGGGGTCATTTGGTTTCCTTTAATACAAAGTACCTCAGCAGGACTGAACAATGCTTTGGAAAACGGGGAATATAATCAAAGGGCTGTTGAAATACGGACATAACACAAATGAATTCCACACCCCTCGTCTGTTTGAAGGGGCCGTTGCTGAGTCCTGCCCACTCACTAGGTCTGGCAGTGTTTTTGGTCCACCTCCACACCTCCCTCCCCAACAGACCTCTGGTTCAGCTGGTCCCCCCCATCCTGCCCAAACCTGTACCTATCGTAGAGGCTCTGAGTTCAATGCTGGTCTGTGACACACACACCAACATGCTCTTCTGCATCAGGTGAGGCAGTTTGACCACTCAGCTGTGACAGTTATGTACAGCTCCGATTTGAGCTGCAGCCGACAGTTTTCTTGGTTTTTCCAGGTTGTGTGTGGCAGCAGTGTGTTACGGAATCTGCAGAGGGCAATCAATGCCTCAGCAGCAGGAATACATTCACAACAGCGTTTACAAGAAGGTATCACTCTGGTCCATCATCTGTTGTACAAATTTTTGGTTCTGACTGTTCACATTGGAACTGGTCTCAGTCCAGAACTGACCCACAGGCACAAAAGCAGTGTGATCATGTCCTTCACTAGAGTACTAATGAATACTTCACTACAAGTAAAAGTACTGTGTTTCAAACCCACATGATGGTTTCAATTCATTTTAGTGTTGCATTGGTGTGTTACATTTACTGCTTCGTACTTGCATGTTTAAGGCTGAGCTCATTACAGCTATGACTCCCTACAGTGCACTGTTGTTGTAATAATAATTATAATTTTAACTGACTGTTCAGACTGAGGTTGTTTTGTAAAAGATCAGGTCTGGATTTGAACGACCACATATAGCAATGACCCAGGTCAGAATTGAAAAGATCAGATTCCATATTGTATGTGCTGTTCACACTGTCAGGGAAAATAGATAATTGATAGAAACGATTACATTTTGGTCTTTTTGCCTCCAGTGAGTTAAAAGAAGAAAACTGGACAAACTGGAATTCTCAGTCACCATGTAAATGTTGATGATTCCTTCTCCCGTCTGCGCTGATCTGTTTCCTGTATGCACTTAAGAAGTTTTTTTGAGTAATTTATGTCAGATCATTGTCATGTCCTATTCCATCCATTCTTAATCTCTAAATCTATAATCTACCTAACATCACAGCAGTAAAAGGTGGGAAGAAAGTGCCATATCCAATATCACCCAAAAAAAGACTCCATATGACCATACTGTAATCTGATATTTTAATAAGGTAAACAATTAAATATAAACTTCCAAATAATAAATAAAAAAAAAATTTAGACTATTACATCCTTGGTGACCTGATCTTAGAGTGTGAGGAGCAGACCTTCTCTTGCTTAACATTAACTCTACATGTAACTGTGTGTTTAGCTCTTATACCTTATCCCGCGACTGTTGCCTGAAGCTCGAGGGCCCCCTGCTGATTCTCTGGAGGATGAGTTTCCAGACGATGGCGCCTGTTTCCTGTGGTCGAGTTCCATAGACAGCAGCAGCACCTGGAGGAGGACAGTTCTGCATCTGTGGAGGCATCCAACCTTTCAGCAGCTTCAACATCACCCACAGTATCAGGTAGGATGTTTGTCCCCTAAATGGGAGAGGGACCGGGATGTTTGTTTTTACTTCTTTGAATGATGGAATTACCTCACTGAAGAGCTGAGCTAAGAAGTAATGAAGTACAAATACTTTGTTACATTCCTTTTGTAGAGTTTTCATCTGTCTGTGCTTATTTTTCTGACAATTTTCACTCCCTATACATTTATATATGTATGTTTTACTCTGTGTTTGTTACTTTGCGATAAGATTAGATAGAACTTCATTGAGCATTCAGGCAGAACCCTCAGGAAATCGAGGTTCCAATAACAACACAGCACGGACTATACACATATAAGTAATAGAAGACAATGTCAATAACTACACCATAATAATAATGGTAATGGTAATGGTAATAATAAGCAATTGGAAAAATAAATTGACAACAACAAACAAACATTGCACACAGGATACAATACACAACTTAAACTGGATTTTTGTGCATTCATAACATCAAGACTGATTTCTTTCTTTCTTTTTTTATTTTTATTGAAGCATAAGAGACACAACATTTTTCCATTCACATCAATCTGCCACATTTTCCTTACAGTCCACACATACAAAAAAAATAAACATTCTCAATCAAAACAAGGCTCAGTGAGGTTAATATATTTTTGATTGTCTCTGTCCCTCTTTCTTAGGGATGAGAAATGATTTTTGATTTTTTTTTTTCCCCCCTTAAACATCCAGAGAGAGAAGAACATGGATATATCTAGCTTTGTATAACATTCAATAGAAAAGAAAGGTTACGAGCAATATCACCAACTGAGAAAAAAATTAATGAAATAAGCTATATATTAAATTGAATAGACCATTTTTATATCACCATGGAAATATTTGGCAACAACCCTAACAACCCAACACGGACTATACACACATAATAAATATTACAAGACAATGTCAATAACTATAATAATAATAATTAGCAATAAGAAAAATAAATTGACAACAAACAAACATTACACACAGGATACAATACACAACTTTGACCCCATTTTTGCACATCCGTCACATCAAGACTGATTTCAACCTACATGAATGAAACAACACAGGGAAGATGCCTTGATTTCTTTGACATCCTCAAACCAATAACTTTTTGTCAAGTTGCCATTTTCAGAATGGCTGAGGAATGAGCTCAGAGTGCAGAGAAGTGAAGATGCCCTATCCGACCCTGAACGGTGAGACCCACACGCAAATCCACACCCACCTCCACAGAAACCGTCTGTACTGTGTCTTGTGTAGAACTGTGTGTGTGGATGTAGGCAGGAATACCAGCAGTGGGCCTGTTTGGAGTTGTACCTGAGGCGTCCAGAGGAACAGGGAGGCTGTGGAGGAGACATGAAGATTCTCTGCTCTCATCTGCTCAATGCTATCATGGACCAGAACTTAAGGTTTATGAAAAAAAACAAAAAAAAGGCTCTTTATACATATTATCTTATGATACCAACAATCAAAATTATTTCCTTCAGTCTGTAAAAAGTCATAAAATTCCTGGTGAATTCTTTTTGCATCTTTCTAATATTGTGGTGTCATATTTTTGTTGTTAACAGTGATCAGAGTCTAGGACAGCTACATCACAGAGTTTCAGATGTAGGAACATGTCTTCCAGACATCCTGTCCAGGTTACAGGTAGGTGATGTGCAGATTAGGGTTTTATGGCACTATCTGAACTATGTAGATCAGGGGTGTTTTATTTCAGGTTCCACATTCAGCCCAATGTGATTGAAAGTAATAATGAATAATAATCCAAATTGTTCTTTGTTTGAGTATGAAAAAAGTAAAATTACATTATGAAAATGTGAATAACCTCAGCAAGCTGAAATTTCTTAAGAAAAATCACTGCAATTTCAATAATATTACGTCTCATCTTATTATTAACACAACTGTCAGATCACAGTGAACCTAAAAATACACAAAACATTTAGTAACGGGCAGAATATTGTTGAAATGGCACTTTTTTAAAATTTGAGGCATTTCAGGTTGTTCATATTTGTTCAGGTTATTTGCATTTTATTGTGAAAGGATAACTTGTAAATGTAAATATTTTCCTAATGTTATTTTACTTTTTCACATTAAACCAAGAAGAAAATTTGTACTTGTCATTATTTAAAGGTTCTTCTACTTTCATTTTGTTTGAGATCACATTGGTCTTTATGTGGAACCTGAAGTAAAATAATTTAGACACCCTTGACAACAATTTTATGCACTGAAGGGCTGGAGTGGACCCTTTAGTGGGCTGGTTTTAGATCATGGGCCGTATGTTTGATATCCCTGGTGTAGATCATTAAGTGTCTCTATGGGTGTCAAAGACACAAGAATACATCATGTGTAATTAAATGTAATGTGATGAAAATGTAACAGTCACTTATGTAAATATGTATATAACCAGCAAATTATTATTATTATTATTATTATTATTATTGTTATTAATGTTGCTGTTGTTGTTGTTGTTGTTGTTGTTGTTGTTATTTCATGTGGTCCGTGTTTTGCACGATTTTTTTTTGCTGCATGCACTTTTTTTTTTTGCTCTGCACTTTATCTTGTTGCTGCCTTAATCATGAATTTCCCTGTTGTGGGATCAGTAAAGTTTCATCTTATCTATATCTGCTGTGTGTATTTGTGTTTGTGTGTAGGAGTGTGTCTATGAGATGAAGGTGACTGAGCTCTCCGGTTGCTACAGAGGCAGAGCTGATTTGTGCGACTTCCTGTTTGAGTTTGTGTCTGAAAGACTCTCTTCCATAATCGACTCAGGCTCACAGAACATCAGTGCACAACTCAGTCTGCAACGCACTCTGCACGCATGGAACAGGTGAACACACACTGTCTTACCTCTGTGAAATTCATTCATTCATTTTCTATACCCACTTTATTCTCACGAGGATAAAACCTATCCCAGCTACTTAAGGGCGAAGGCGGGGTACACCCTGGACAAGTCACCAGTTCATCACAGGGCTGACATATAG
>JAQQZY010063863.1:0-10026 GCA_030068375.1 Ostorhinchus rueppellii | reverse complement strand
TTATCTTGCTAACAGACAGACAAACAGACAGACAGACAAACCAACGCCGATGAAAACATAACCTCCTTGGCGGAGGTAACAACAGATGCCTAACTTTGCAGAAACCACTGGCATTATTTCCTGGTAGTTTCCTCGTGCGCTATCATCAGTTACATGAGAGTTCATGGAGAGACAACAAAGTGTTCGTCGCCCGAGAAAAGACCCCGACAACCATCAGCCCCCTGCTCCGCTTTACCCTAAACCACCATACCTTCCAGACCGAGTCCAATCCCAGTGTCTGCAGAATATACAACACATCATTAACTGTGGTCTACCCCTGGTTATTTAATAGTCTTTTCTGCTGCGATGGATGAACTCTCCTCACTGGGAAAGCCTCGAGGGCATGCAGTAGATAATTCACCAACACAGATGCCAACATTGTCGAAGAATTTTACAATCAGTGTCAGCTGTCTTTTGGAGGATGAACTTTATTTTACCTTTTGGTTCTTTCTACTGCGTGCGCGCCGTTGATTTGGGCTCCTGCTTCTCCCTTATTTCCTCAAGCAACTGCTGAGAAGTGTTGATCATTTAGACGTCGGTGCGCCGCGCTCACAGTAGGTGTAGTAATCAGATTTGTGACAAGAAAGCAGCCAGTCAGAGGAGGTGAGAATTGAATTTTTGAACTCATTTTATAGGTCTGATATGCATACCCTTCAGTGGGTAACACACCGTGCCTTTGCTGGTGGTGGGGAAATTGAAAGCGAATTACTAGATCGCAACAGAAGCAAGCGAAGATTAGAGCAGATTCAGCGACTGGCAAAGGCAGCCATTCATACGCCGCGATTACGGCATCTCATTTCATCTTTGCCTCCCTGATGTCGCTCTACAGATCGTCTAGTAATCTCAATGATTTAATGTGAAAAAGGCTGTTTTTATGCCAGAAATGCAAATGAAAAGTGTAGAACATCAGAGAGAAGGAGGATGTCTTTGGGTTGAATTTACCCATAAAGACCCAAACATCCACCGGCAACCAAAAGCATCTACTGATCTAAACTGTTTCATACCTGTTGATCCACTAATCCTATCAATACATGAAAATAATTGGTGTAAAATGGGAGAGAATCAAGTAAGGATGGTAATAGTTTCACAATATGAGTAAAATCATCCATATTCACGATATAGACAAAAGTATTGGGACATGTTGGATTCAGGTGTTTCTTTTCCAACAGGGTTCTGGGATACAAAACAATACTGACAAATGTTATGATATACTTTTATATTGTGATAAATAACATTTATTGCATTAGTTAGTTTTGTTTAAGCCATAAAGACCCAAACAGCAACTGAAAACCAATATCATCTACTGATCTTAAAGGTTTAATCCATTAATCGTATCAATACATGTGAATAATTGGTGTAAAATACAGTTTTTCATCTTTTCGTGGTCATCAGATATGACCCATTTGGACGTTCAGAGGCTCCACAGTTACCATGGAAACACTGTCATCTTCTGCCGCATTGATTCACCAGTAAAACCCACAGAGTTGGATCAATGACAGTGGATGGACACACTGGGTTGATGTTCAGTTAATGGTAGATTTGACTGAAAAAGTCACTTTTTCTGAAGATTTTTCTGTTTTTGGTGTCATAAGCCTCAAATGTAGTCTCAGCGTGATGATTAAAGTACATGATCAGAAAATACAAAAAAAAAAAAAAAGCACAAAACATATGAACTAATATGACAATAAATGATGAGAAATCCCTTTAGGAACGTTAAACATCGGGGCAAAATCCTAGTTTTTACATTTAAGTATAGAAAACTTTGCTGAAAATGTCATTTTTTCCTTCAGTTTTCTCTCTTTCGTATAGAATATGCCTCAACTTTAATCTGAGCTTTAATGAATATCTGTGATTGGTAAATTTAATATAGAAAAATACATACGTGGAAACACCGTCATCTTCTACAGCATTGATTCACCAGTAAAACCCATGGAGTTGGATCAGTGACAGTGGCTGGACACACTGGGTTTATGTTCAGTTGTTGATATCTTCACTGAAAAAGTCACTTTTTCTTCACTTTTCTCTTTCTTAAAGTAAGAAGTTTGTGTATGTGTCTCAGGCATCACAAAAAATTGGGAAAGAACCAACTAAGAATCGCTATTTTTGGTATAATAAGCCTCAAATGTAATCTCAGCCTGATAATTAAAGTACATGATGATCGGAAAATACCGGATTTTCACTGAAGCAATGCAAAATGGAAAGGATAATATTATAATAAATGTTAAAAAATCACTAAAGAAAGGTTACATTTTGCGGAAAAGAACTGCCACAAAAGATATATCCTCTATATTCAAGGAAAACATCCTTATACCCCCTTGTTTTCTTCAGTTTCTTGTTCCTTTTAATGCTACTAAAGGTACATTTGTTTGGACAAATATAATAACAACAAAAATAGCTCATAGTAGTTTAATTTCAGAGCTGATATCTATCTATTTAACATATTTTCTTGATAAAAACCAAAATGAGTTCATATCTGACATCAGTATTTATGTCATTGTACTGACAAAACCAGTGCTTTTACACATTCCGTGTTTTCTTTTCTGTCTGTTTTAGTCACATGACACACACAGGAGTCAGTACTGGATTGTATAACCGTTGTTTTTGATGACTTGATGGTCTGATCATTTTCCGTGACTGTACATGTATATATTTATTTACCCACATGCCGTATGTTTGACACCTGTGCTGTAAAACAAGATAACTTTTGGTGTGAATCTTGGGTCTGAGGTGTTTTTTTCCCATGCACCTGACTGACTAACGAAAGAAAATAAAGGATAAAGGTATCGAAATGGGTTCCCTACATCTTGACAGCGCAGGACGTGGAGTGGATTGAGCCTTGAGGCATCCTTCAGTAGAAAGAGCAGCAGAGAGCTTGATCTGTCTTTATGCGCTTTTAATTACACAAGGCTGGCTGGGCTTCAATCCCCTGAGAGCCCAAGTAAAGCACACGTCAGGATCAGCCACCACTCCACTGGCAGCTCAGTATTACCCTGCCTAAACACCCTTGAGCGAGGGAGGATGAGGGGGGAGGGGGGCCGGGGGCATCGCTGAGGGGCCGCGCGGCGTTAATTCAGCTGACGGATTCACAAGAGTCTCAGACGGGTGTCGATCAACCCTCGCTGTTTGACTGACATGTGGCGAAAGCAGCGTCGACCCATAATGCACAGCACCGGCCAATCACACGCTCAGATATTCCATATGAGCGTGTTGACCTGTAGGGAAGCATTTGTATTATAAGGTTACAGGAGGGATGAGCGAAAAACATCCTATCATCATCAAATAATATCCAAAGGTTTTTTGCACTTAGACAGAATACTTATAGCATATTTATTTATTTATTTGTTATTTCGAGTCAAAGTTTAAGTGTTTTTATTGTTTTCAGCTCTTTTTTGTCTTGATTTTCCCTCAGGATCAATAAAGTATCTATCTATCTGTCTGTCTGTCTGTCTGTCTGTGGAATAGTCTGGATCTGCACCATAAACAAAGCCAAAATATCCACAGTTTTAAAGCACTTTACAAACATACGGTGTGGTCACAGTCCAGGGAGGGCGGGGCTTATTGTTCACTACTGGACTGTTCCACCCGTGGCTCTTTCTTACCTTTTGTTGGTTTGTACTTGTTGTTGTTGTTGTTTACCATGTTGGTATACGTCACTTCCATGTTTGGTCTGTAAGTATTGTTAAATATATTTTATAAGTTATGCAGACTATTATTGAGATAGTTACTCTGTGTACTATACGTCACTTTTCCTAATCTACTGTTAGTTATTTATTCAGACACTAAACAGATATTATTGTATCATTAAGGAAGTAAAAGTCTTGTGTTCTGCTGTATAAATGTGAGAAAGGGGTGGGATTTGATCAGTTTTCTTCCTCCCACTCCTTTTGGAGCAGCACATACTGAATCTGTTTTGTTGTTACTAGTGTACATGGAAACTGCTTTTTTATCTTGATCATCTTTTTAATCATGCATTTGCTCTGATTTTAGTTCATTGTGCATAAAAGATGTTTCATTTTTTTTCTTCCTTCTGCTCAAAACGAACGAATGAATGAATGAAATGATCATTTTTGTCATATCGGATGATATCGATATGTGTCACCATATAAATCCAAGCACATTTTTTTCTGTCAAGGTTACTTTTTTTTCCACTCGTAAGTTCGTTGTGAAGACGAGAGAGAGAAATACACACATCGGGGTACTCATAAAGAAGTCCCTCTCTCCACTGTTATGTATTATTCCCCTCCTTTTACTCCCCCCCCCCCCCCCCATCTGTCAAGACGTGTACCTCCATAACTCCATAAACCGAAAGTGAAACGACATGCTTTAAATGTCCGACTCCTGGCTTCTATACCTCTGTAGTACGCCGAAACAGTTCCCACCGTACTTTTCAGTTACCTGGTCAACACTCATAAAGCAGTGGATCCAGGTTAGGAGCTGTGAAAATGTTGCCTGAGGTCTGCTGTGTAACAGATGTACAGAAGCCAGGAGTCCGACGTTGTAAGTACGTTAAGTTTCACTTTCGCTTCATGTCACCGTTGGTTCCGTTAGTGATGGGCCACACCCCCACATGTATAACTGCTGCCCCTACCTAATGTACATGCCCCACCCTCCCCCATCCCTGCTCAGTTAAATCAATAAGATACTGAATTTTATAAAGGGCCCACAATTGCTAGCGGCGCCCCAGTATGTCGCAACAAATTTCCGAAAATGCCCGAGTGACTCTGTTTGTAAACAAATGGAGTGTTTATGGTGGAGCACGCTTGGAAATTCAGGTGCGTTATCACGGAAAGACTTACAGATTTGCGAAACTTAGACTATGACTTGAGTTTTACCCATTTTTCTGCTGAAACTCGTCCGCAGCGTTAACATTATACGGATGCAGATTCGACCGGGAAAGTCCCCTTTTCTTCAGACTCGGCGGAGCTGTTGGCTCGTATCACACGTTGGCTGCCTGTGGAAAGTGAAACGTGATGACTGTTGGTGCGTTTCTGCCGTCTGACTGTAAACTGTCGGTGTTTCTTTTTGCTTGATGGCTGATAAACACTCAGTCAGAGCTGTTGAGTAACGTGAGGAGAGGGAGACGGTGCGCGGCTTCATCTTCATCTTCTATGACTGATTTATCAGACATCAGTTTTGTCAGAACATGGGATTAGGCTCAGGCTGGTTTTTTGGGGGGGGTTTTTGTGTGTAGCTGCCAAAAACACACACCCCAACAACACACTTTTTTTGTAGAAAGTGGCTCAGGATGCTCATCGACGAACACACATCCAGTAAATCCCAGTCTCTTTCTGTCTCTCACACACACACACATTCGGTTATTCTCTGACGTCTTTCATCGACACATTCCAGCACTTCAGAGCACACTGAACAGCTCGAGTCGAGGGAATAAGACTCCCTCACACAGAGAAACCTTTTATGTATCAGAACCCCTTGATTCACATGACTCTAACCTCCCAGAACCGTACTTTACTACCCAATGAATGGTGTAACCTCCAGGCAATGTCAAGGTGAAGGAAACGTGTCAGTGCCTCCCCGGTGAGCTTTTCCTCGCGTCGGCTCTCTCCAGTTAATGACACGAGCGTGGAGAGCCTTTCCTTGGACAGGCTCGGCCAGATGAGCCCAGAGGAGGTGGTCGGAGGGAGAGTGGAGTACAGACTGTAATCACAGACAATCATCTGCACCCTCAGCGGAATTCTGCTTCTCTGGCCTGGACGTCAGGGCCCCAAACCTGTGATTTAAGCTGCGAAGGTAGACAAAAGGAGGAGGAGGAGGAGGAGGAGGAGGAAGAAGATGTGTTAGGGTGTAGTCACTTAATCATAATAATAATACAGGAATAGATCATCATGGAAGATTGCAGTCATTTATTATAGCATTATGAAACATTTATTTCAAGAAAAGACTGAAAAACAAGTGGTTCCAGGCACAACAAGCCCCGCCCCTCACACGTATTGCAGCGTATTTTGCATCGATCCAGCTGATGTCATCATGTCTACGTGTGTGCTGATGTCAGCATATCAGCTGCCTCTATATATGTGTTAAATATGAAGTAAACTGAAACAAAATTGATGTTTTTATGGACATTTGAGGTTTTGTCCATTATAAGTAAATGGGAGGAAAAAAAAGAGTTTAAAAAATTCAAAATAAATTTGAACTTTGACCTACTTTTCCCAAGATGTAATCACATCTACTCTGTGCCACTGGTAATCTGTAGAGCCAGTTTGGTATGAATTCAATCAATAGTTTAGGTTAAAAAAAAAACCCAAAACAATAAACAAACAAACATCATGGGGGCGGGGCAATAATAATAGAATAGATCATAATTGAAGATTGCAGTCACTTACTGTATCATTATTAAACATTTGTTTTAAAGAAAAGCCCATTTTCCACAGATAATAAAACAATACGAGACAGATTTGATTAGATTTTACCAAAACATGCTTTACTTTAACCCTTAAAGACCTTAACAGGTGACAGATAGTAAAATAATCTACTCATGCGAAGTGTGGAATAACATCTGAGCCATTAATCCTATTAGTAAATTTGAATAATTCAGGTCAAATGCAGTTTGTCATCTTTATATTCTCATCAGATACGACTCAACGTTGATTCACCGTTAAATCCAAAGTCATTTGACATAAGACGGTTCTAGACAAGTATTTTTATGTGAAATTGAAGATAAATTTAGCTAAAAATGTCACTTTTTCTTCAGTTTTAATGTGATAACCTTTGATTTTACTCTGAGCTTCTATCGGATCAGTAAATGAAATGTGGGAAAATACTTGATTTGGACAGAAAAATCTAAAAACGGAGATTCTTTTCTTTTCTTTTCTGTTTGATAGTATTGTGTTCTGTTCTATAATATTGTAATAAATGTTGGTAATTCCTTAAATATTGGGGATAAATTGGGTTTTTGGGGCAGAATTTGGTGATCAAACCTAGAATTCAATTGCTTTGGATCTGAATGGATGTAAATAATCCCATCAATCTGCCGTTTCTGACAGTCTGGAAGTGTCTGGGGCTCTTTGGTAGGCGCAGGACGCTGCCAGCCTCGGCTTTGTACAAAAGAAAAAAAGTTCCACGCGGCTTGATCTGCTGTGCCCAGGCGTTGTGCTTTCTCAACCCTTCAGGCTAAATCTAATAGAGTTCTGCTTCCACTAGCGCGCCTGCCTCTCTTCATCAACACACAAGCAGCCCCCACATCCCCTGCAGCACTCGTGCAAATACTGCATACACAACGCTTGTTCATTTCATTTTACAGCCAAGCTTGGCGGTGCCACTCAAAGAGAACAAGATCACTTCCCCGACAACCGCTGGTCTGATCTACTGGCCTTGATAGGCAAAAATAACTGCCCCTTCAGAGCTCTATGCATACCTCCTGTGCCTTTCGCAGCAGTAAACTTTTACATTGCGGTGTGTAGTGATACTGTGTGTGAGAGAGGAACCTTGGACTGTTCGTCTCGAGCCCTCAGTCCTACGTGCTTTGTGGTTGAGTCTGGTTGTCTGCTTTTTACTGTGGTCTTTCATCACGTTCACTCCCCACTCTGGCATTCCAACCAGTACATGTGTGTATGTGTGTTTTGTGTGCATGTCAGTGTGTACATAAGACCAAAACTTTACTGCCATCTAGTGGGAAACGCACCACAAGTCCTTCAGTGGGGTCAAGGAGATTACAGCCTCCACCACAACGTAACTCTTCCTGCAAAATGTAGATATATATACAGCGGCAGATCCAGACAAATGGAATATATACATGTACGTATAGACGCCTGATGAACCCTTGTGTGGTGTTCCTATTTTTCTTATTCACCCGGTGTTTGTGGGTGTGGTGGACCCACTGCATTTGTGAGTTTTTAAGTCGATATAAACAATTTTGTGTTAAAATACTCTACAAATGTTTACTTCATCCGAATTACAAGCAATAAAAATATATGCATATGTGTTTAATATTTGCCTATGTTGGTCACATTTATGAATTAGTGTTTTTTTTTTTTTAATAAAATATAGTACAATTAAGATATGACAGGAAAAAATCATTTAAAAAAAACAATGACTGCTTAATAAATGTAGAATAAAGAAATAAGGAGCATATGACATCCTCTGTGTTTTTTTGTTTTTGTTTTTGTTTCCCTGTTGATAATTTGTTTTGTCATGTTTGGTTTGGGGCATATGCTATGTGTGTATTTATTAACTCGTCTTCTATTTCCCCTTTCAGGAACTTATAGTTACGCATTGCATTGTACCCTGTCTGAAATGTATTTATAGTGGAAAAACCCCAATAAAAACCAAACAAACAAACAAACAAAACAATTACTTAGCATTTTTATTCTAATAAAAACTTAATACGGGTCCCACAGACCGAAACACCAAGGGTTAAAATAATCACCTCAGTCATTTTTTCAGATTTTTCAGGAAACACAAAAAACTGAACCATTTGTTGAATATATATTACTACCCAACAAACTACTGAATGGTCCTATTCGTGCTCAGTAGAACTGCTTCCTTTGTTTACAGAACAGTCATATTTCACAATGGATTATCATTTCAACATTTATGTCAATATGAAGTAGTTCCTTGTTTTGGATAATCCCTCATGGTCCTACTAAAGCAATGGAATTGTCCAACATGTCTTGTTTCAGCACAGCAAGAGATTTTGGACAATTCCATGCTCCCAATTTTGTGGGAACAGTTTGGGGATGGTCCCTTCCTGTTCCAACATGACTGTGGACCAGTGAACAAAGTAAGGTCCATAAAGACATAGAAGGGTTTGTTAATGAACTTGACTGGTCTGCACAGAGTCCTGACCTCAACCCGACAGAACACCCGTGAGTGGAGACTGAGAGCCAGGGCTTCTGCTCCAACATCAGTGTGCTTCTGGAGGAATGGTCCTAAATTCCCATAAACACACTCCTAAACCCTGTGGAAAGCCTCCGCAGAAGAGTTAGACCTGTTAGAGCTGCAAAGGGTGGACCGACGTCAGATTAAACCCTATGGATTAAGAATGGGATGGCACTGAAGTTCATATGTGAGTCAAATTGGGCTGCTGGGTGACGGAAAAAATCAGTATCACGAATATTTTGGTCAAGATTGAAATCACGATTATTCAAATGATTAATTTTGGCTACAAATATGTACTTTACAGCTGTTTTGCAAAGGAATGGAATGTATTGCGCATGTGCGTCTCAGAAACTGTGTTAAGAAAAACGCAAAATAAATCGTTTCAACTCGATTTTATGAGTTTTGAGTTCGTTTGACAACAATATCAAAATCGTGATCAAAATCCGATGAATTGCACAGCCCTCGAGTCCAGGCAGATGAGCGAATACTTTTGGAAATATAGAGTATGAGTGAGGGAGATGTTGTCGTGTATTGGAACGACTCACTTCTGTTCTTAGAGGAAGGGGCGGAGATCTAGTGAAAATATGGTCACCTTTACTGTCATTGAGTTTCTCAGATGTGATGAGATCAATTAATTCTGTCACCGGTGCTGATTTATGGAGCTGTATGCAGATTATTTATGCTTATTTTATGTTATTTATTTATTTTTCCTTCATTCCTTTATTTATTTGGGGGGAATATGTTGCTTATTGTTTGCTTTATGTTGAGTATATTAACTATTATGTCATATAAAGTTCAATAAAAATATTGTTTAAAAAATAAGTATTACACTGTGCAGGAAGGAGTTTTATTTTCACTGATGCTTTTTCAGATTAAAATGTCATATTAACACAAAGGATAGTTGGAAATTCTGCTAGCACCACAGCTAACACATCACCCAGGTTGCGACAAACTCCTTAAGTGCGGAGATGTTCCCTTCTTTCTTGAGTCTGTTTGTTCAGGCAAAATGAAACACAATTAATATAGATTAAAATTACAGATATTTAATAGTGATTAATGGAAATGAGGGCGACACGGTGGGACCTTTCTGTGTGGAGTTTGCATGTTCTCCCCGTGTCTGCGTGGGTTTTCTCTGGGTACTCCGGTTTCCTC
>JAQQZY010063820.1:0-10028 GCA_030068375.1 Ostorhinchus rueppellii | reverse complement strand
GGGAGGAAACCGGAGTACCCGGAGAAAACCCACGCAGACAGGGGGAGAACATGCAAACTCCACACAGAAAGGTCCCAAGGTCCCACCTAAATGCACAGGATCTGGATTTTTGCCCTTTTTTTAAATTAAAGAAGTTAAACCTCACCTTATGTCATTAAAATACCCTCTATTCATTCTCCCAGCATCATGCAACACATTTTTGAGGACATTTTCTACTCTTTCTGTTTCTTTGTAAATAATTTCACTCCTATCGTCAAGTTATTTCTCAGCATCATTCTTAAAAAACAAAAACAATAATAGAATATTTCAGCAGGTAATTTCAAATCCTGTACATATTAAGTTAAATAGATACAGGCTCTAGATCTTTATTTCTTGTTTTTCACTCTGGTTCAGTTCAGGATCAGAACAGAGAACACAAACCCACTTCAAGATAAGATAGTTTAGTCTGTATTAACTTTGCCAACATCTGCTTGTAAAGTGTAGATTATAGCTGCCGTCACTGCAGAGGGAATGCATCACAAAAAAGGGGGTGTCTAAACAACAAGATAAAAAAAAGTCAGTGTGTGGAAAAAGGTACTTAAAACAAGTGAAATACCTGTCCATGCAGATTTCTCGAATTAAAATTATTAAATGTTGAAATGAGCATGTCTACAGTAAGGTTATAATAGTTGAAGAAGAGGAAAGGGGTATTGTTTTTGGTTCAGTTTGTTTGTTGTTTACAATCTAGCAGCAAAACTATTGGTCTAATTCATACCAAACTGGGTTTATAGATCACCAGTGACCCAAAATAGGTCTCATTACATTTTGGCAAAAGTAGTTCAAAGTTCAGATTTTTTATGAATTTTTTAAATCTTTTTTCCCCCATTCACTTATAATGGCCAAAGGTTCAAATGTCTGTAGCAGGAAAAATATTGGTTGAATTCCTACCAAATTTAGTTTGTTTTTTGCCACAGACTTACAATAGATGTGGTTAAATTTTGGGAAAATTGCGTCAAAGTTCAAATTTTTTATGAATTTTTAAATCTTTTTTTTCTCTATTTACTTATAATGGGCGATGTTTCAAATGTCTACAAAAAACATCAATTTTATTTCAATTTACTTCAAACTGCACATATATTGAAGCAGTTGGTATGCTGACATCAGCACACGCACAGACACGATGACATCATCTGCATCAATGTCAAAATAAGCAACAATACCTGTGAGGGGCGGGGCTTATTGTGCATGGAAGCGCTTGTTCATTATAGTTTAGTTTTATTTAGTTTTGACTTTTTTTCTCTAATTCAGTCAGTTTTCATTAGTTTTTAGAGCAGGTTTGATAGTTACACCCCCCCCCCATAAATGAGAGGTAAGGGGTATTGTTTTTATTAGTTCAGATTTTTTTCTAAATGCTTAGTTTTAGTTTTTTCATATCTTTTATCTTCCACACCGTTGTATTCACATAAATCCCAGACCAGACTCTGCTGCTTCCTCCCAACTTTAGTCTCCATGTTTCCAGGTAGAGTGGGGACGAGAAGCCAACTTTAAACCACAAGTGATGAGAACTGACGGACCGTGAAGTGCCGTATGGTGCCGCCAGGCACAGCTGCTTGAGCAAAATAATTCGATTTCATATCAGTCCAACATTGACAAAGACGAAAACGAAGGGAAGTTTATCCATAGTTTTAATACGTTTTGCTTAGTTTTGTAAACACGCGATACAATTTCAGTTAGTCGTCTTTTATTTTAATTATACTTTTAATTTATTTCAGTTAACGAAAATAGCTTTTCAATTGTTTTTGTCATTTTGTTAGTTTTTGTTAGAGATAATGAACACTTAAAATAAGAAATTAACTCTTAAAACAAGATAAACAAGTGGTTCCAGGCACAACAAACCCCGCCCCTCATATAGCTTATAGCAGGGGTATTCAAAGGTTCTCGAAGGCCAGTATCCTGCATGTTTACCATGTTTCCCTCTTCCAGCACACCTGATTCAATTAATGATCAGCTCATCATCAAGCTCTTCAGAAGCCTAATAATGATGTAATGGCTTCCAAGTGTGCTGGAAGAGGGAAATATCTAAAACATGCTGGATACTGGCCCTTGAGGACTGGATTTGAATACCCCTGGCTTATACTGTAGCTCACTTTGGCCTCAATCCAGCTGATGTCATCGTGTCTATGTGTGTGATGATGTCAGCATATCAACTCACTCTATATTCTGTTCCCAGTTTGAAGTAAATTGAAGTAAAGTTTAAGCTTTTATAGACATTTGAAATTTCGCCCATTATAAGTGAATGGGAGAAAACAGATTTTAAAAATTCGTTAAAAATTTGAACTTTGACCTACTTTTCTCAAAATGAAATGAGATCTATTTGGGGTCACTGGCACGCTATAAACTCAATTTAGTATGAATTCAACCAATAGTTTTGCTGCTAGAGTGTTAACAAACAAAGAATCAAACAAACAAACCAAAAACAATACCCCTTGTCTCTGTTTTGGGGGGTGGGGTAATTATCAAACACTTCTAAATTTTAAAGATTTTTTTTTCTAAAGTTTTTTTTTAATTTGGTAAAAATGAATTCATGTGCAGTGTTCCACTGTATAGAAACCTGAACTTTAGAGACATATGAGTGTCGATTTCAAGAGGCTTCGAGTCACTTCTTTCTCCTGTTTTTCTTGGCTTTCACTCTGTTTTATTTGAAAATATTTTTGGTGGGTAAACCCTGGCGATTTGCAGACTCATTACCGCTGGGGTGCTGTGGAGCTACTGAAGTAGAAGAGGTAGTATGAAACAATAAGCACATGGCATTAGCATCTGAGCAGCTGTACCTGTGTAAGCCTGTTGAAATGAACATAATGAACTGTATGAAATGTTGCCACGAATTTGATAAGGTCAAGAAAACAAAGTGCAAACGGGAAGCTTTGTTGTTCGGCCAGTTTTTTTTCAGAATAGGTGAAAAAAAAAAAACAAAAAAAAACATCAGGTTGTCTTTAGTCCAGGTTAGCCTTGTGATAAACTAGGCTGTTTTTTTTCTAATAAGGAGGTTATGTTTTCATTAGCATCTGTCTGTCTGTGTGCCATCTGTCTGTCTGTTCATTACACACAAACTACTGCACCAGCCTTCATGAAACCTGAGAGGACAGTGAGCCCAACACTGAACACACTTGGTTTGGGAGCAGATCCAGGAAAAGGCTGCACATCCTGGAGATGGTTTTTACCTTTGTTTTGCAAGATAGGGCAATGAGTAGACTAAAGGATTGTGGGGCCTTGGTGGAGGTCCAGTATGTGCTCTTTAAACCCCCTCCTCGTTATCAGTGGGTTGTAATACATTGAATAACACACAAGAAATTTTATATATATGCACTGGCCAGACAAAAAAAAAGTCACACACGCAATATTTCACTGCATCACCTTTGGTTTTGATCCCAGGAGACGTTCACTGGCACCTGCTTTGCCACATAATGCTTATGCAGTGTTACAATAAGGTTCAGAGTATTTTTTCCATTCATAGTTGCATTCATTTCTGATTATTGATGGTGGACAATCGGACCACTGCATCCAGTCTTCATCCTGGATTAGAGTGTGGACTTTCTGTTGTTTAATCCATGTGTGAAATGATGTGTGATTGTCCCTGAACCCTTCTGTCCCATACCTGATGATCCTGATCAGTCCTTCATTGTCCGATCTGTTGGACATTAGACATGAGAGGACACTCACTGCAGTTAGAGTTCAATAACCTGTTCCAGCTCCAACATTATGAACCACTGCAGGATTTACCCATGGAAGGATCGGAACTATTTGATGAGTTAAATCCAGTGAATGTCTCCTTTTATCAAAGTCAAAGGTGGTGCAGTCAAATATTGCATGTGTGATGTTTTGTTTTTTGGCCGGGCAGTGTATATATATATGTCCTTTATTTAACCAGGTTAAAAAAAAAAAAATCATTGAGATTACAAATCTCCTTTTCAAGCAAGACTTGAACAAGAAAAGCAGCATAACACACAGTTTCTGACATAACAGAATCAACACATAATACAAAAAACTTACCATCAATAATTACAAAACAATCATTTATGAAAATTTTAAAACTGTTACATTGCCTCAGTGATTTCACCCTCCTTTAAAATAGCTTCAAATTCAGCTAAAGCAACAGGTTCAGATAGATTTAAGTCGTTTTGCAGGACATTCCATGCAGAGGGTGTAGCTGATTTAAATGCAGTCTTACCCAACCCTGTTCTGGCTCTAGGAACCACCATCTGTATGTTTTCCTGTGAATGCAAAGCAGACTATTTTTTATTTTTTCCGCATAAAAGCTCAGATGTTAGGTGGAATATCTTCATTGCATCTATTTTCATGCTCTGCAATTTGAATGAGGTGAAATGGAGATAATACACATAATTTGTAGCCCGTGTGTGGTTTTTCTTCCTAAAGTCATTATGTCAAAATCCTTTAAATAATCATTTGATATTATTTTCTCTTCTTTGAATATTAATACTGGTTTTCACCCTCACAAGTTATTTGTTGTTGATAAAATTGTTGTTGTTGTTGTTGTTAAGGACTCAGAACTATTTTTGTGTTGATTTCCAAATGAATTTTGCTCAACATTTAACATTTTCAAAGTGATTTATTGCCATTTATTATAATAATGTCCTCTACAGTTTGCATTTATCAGTGAAAATCCAGTATTTTCCCCAGATTTTAATTTACTGATCCATCCATCTTCTGAACCACCTTGTCCTTCTGAGGGTCGTTGGTGTCTATCTCAGCTACCAATGGCTGAAGGCAGAGTACAGCCTGGACGTGCTGCTCGTTCATTGCAGGCCTGACATACAAATAAAGTGACCAATGAAGCTTTTAAGTGCATGTCTTTGAATGGTGGGAGGAAGCCAGATGAATAAATTCAAAGGTTATTATATCAAAACAGAGAAACACTGGGAAATATTTAGACTTTCTGGCAAAAATATATCATTAACTGAACATAAAAATAAATGTCTGCAGGCATGGGTTTAACTGGAGAGTTAATGTTGTAGAGGATGATGATGTTTCCACATTTACTATTGAGTCTCTGAGCTTCCAAATGGGTCACATCATTCTGTGATGACAATGACAAACTGAGAAACTGCATTTTACTACAACTGTTTAAAAATATCGAAAACAGTAGTGGTTCTAAAACTATTATGTTCAGTAGGGGCTTCTGGTCCCTGGTGGTTATTTTGGTCTTCAAGGGTTCAAGATGAACAATATTTCATGTGCTGTTTGTCAGATTTTTTGCTTCACATCTGCACACATAACCTCATCTGGCTTTATGAGTCACTTTAATGATAAATGTTGACTTTTCAGTACTTTACTGCAGTAGTTTGAGCCTTATTTCCAGAGCCATTCAGTCAGAGTTGACCAGAGAAAGTCTGGGTTGTTACTGTTGTTCTTTAAAAACACACATCATGAGCACATTTGTACAAAATGCACAACACAGACACACACTCAAGCCATTTTATGCTTTAAACTACGGCTGCAACTCATGATAATTTTAATAATCGATTCATTTGTTGTTTATTTGATCAGAAACATGAGCACATTTCTCCGATTTTAGAGTCACTCCATTGGCTGCCTGTCCATTTTAGAATCCAGTTTAAAATACTTTTATTTGTTTTTAAATCCCTCCATGGTCCTGGAAAATCCTCTCCCCAGGAGTGTTGATATTACTGCACCGACATCGAAGTTCTCCCAAGTGTAATTCCACCATACAATACAGTTTTCCATTATATCTGCTTAGAAAATCGCTACGTTTTATTTTGTGTAACCATACTTGGGTCATGTTACTACTCACATAACTTCCTCCCCACATTTTTAAATAGGGAAAACATGGAAGTGCTTGGTTGCTTCTATCTTCACATCTGTTTGGACCGGTAGGAAATAATGAGATATGCTAAGTGCCAATAAAGTTGCACCATGTGCAGAGGCGATGAGTGCATGCACAGAGATAAGAGAGATACAGTATGTATCAACTGGTCTAAGATCAGGGAAGAACATAGTTCAGTATGGAAAACCAGTAGTGTGGTCCTTCAAGCATTTGGTAGATGTTTTTTTTTTTACCACTGCGACTTACAAAGGGAAGAACAAGAGCTAAGTTCTCGCTCTCTCTCTTTCTCTCTTTCTCTCACTCTCTCCATCTCAAAAATTAAAACCACAAAAAAAATCCCAATACAATACAAGAATAGATATAAAAACAACTATAAAATGAACACATGAAAACCAGCAATAAAATTAACCAATAAAACCAGTAAAAACCAGAACAGTAGAATAAAAAATACTAATAATACTAATAATGCTTAACTTCTATGCATAAAAATTTAAACTAAAACAGGTATAAAACAGATTAAACAAATTAATCCCATAATTAAACATTGTCTACTAAGTAATAAAACAATTTATCCTTAAACCTCAATATCTGAATCCAAACAATATTTCACTGGCATCTGAGGCCTTTCTTTTTTCTTTTTTTCCCTTTTTTTCTTTTCTTTCTAAAGCCTCTCACCTGCTGCTCCGTGTTTTCCTCAGTTAAACATTAATACTTAATGCTAACATGTTCAAGACCCAACGAATCGACTGCTAAATTCATTGGCAACTCTTCGATTTGGTTTGATTTTATCGATTCGTTGTTGCAGCACTACTTTAAACCTTTAATCTTAGTTGCTTTTAGTTTCCAAATCAGTGGCAGACTGAATGGGCTTCTTCTGCATGTGAAGAGCAGCTTCAACACGGTACTAAAGTTCATGTGAAGCTTCCACCAAACGGAATATGTTTTTAGTATTACTAGACTCAACCACACACAAGACTCCCTTATGAGTAACAGCTGATGTGAGTCTATCCCACAGATTTCTCACAGATTATGGTTCACTAGACCTGATGATTATATCGCCTCCTGGAAATTGCATGATCTGCAGGATGCTCCACAGTGATATTAAGATTCCAAAACATCACTGTGGTTTAATCAAACTTGTCAAACAGGAAGAGTTCAGAGCAAAATCAGGATTTAAAAAGACTTATTTGGACTTCAAAGCTGGAATTTCACATCAGATCCATATAAAACAATGGCGAAGTGTTCAAAAGACATAAACCTATGGGCTGATCCTACGTAGAATTTCCATCCCTGGATACTGGAAGTCATGGAATTGTTGTGTTTCAGCTGCATGAAGACAAAAACACAAGTGGTTAGCCAAAATTATGAGCATAATAGGTAGAACTACTGCTGGAGACTGATATTCTGAATGCGTGAGTGCCAAACCAAAACCCAATGCACATCCACGAACGCAGGACATCTGCCTCAAAATACGAGCTTACTCAGAGGCTGACCCCAGATGACACTTATGGTTTAACCGATCACTGAGGTTTTTGAAAGAAAATTTTGCAGTGACAGGTTTTCGGGAGACTCGGATTGACTTGGAAAAGCAGCTCAACAGATGCTTCCTATAAAACACTGTTGCATTTAACTTGAACATGAAATTCATATGCTGTGGAGACGTAAATACAAATAGAAATGTTCCTCCTCACTAATATCTTAGCAGTTAAAAGGGATGCGTTGTTTTAGGTAATGTTAGGAACGTCACTTTTAACATACAACAGGTTACAACTTACTATTAAAATGTAATAAATACTGTTACTGTATCAACTACTTCATCAAATACATTCCCATTGAAAAGGACCTAAAACACACACTTTAAGTAACATTTTTATGTCTTAGAAGGAAAATACTGTTGAAATTCCAGCCCCTAAACCACTCGCTGAGGTGTCACATGTCTTCAACACATAAGCTTTTTACTACAAACCATCAGTGCAGAATTTACGAGCTTACAGGGATTCTGTTCGAGACATTTTTATTGATCCATGCAGCTGCTTCTCGACCTGTTCATGTTTTTTTGACCTTTGTACAGTGTATACACATACTGCATAGAAACGGATACAGATACAAATACAGATACTCCACTAATGCTAATACTAATACTAATATCAGTACTAGTACAGGTACAGGCACGGGTACGGGTATGGATACTGATACTGTTACTGATACAAACACAGGTACAAGTAGTGTATTAGTAGTGTACGGGTATAGACACTTTTACGAATACTAATATTACTACTAGTACAAGTACAGATACTGATACTAATACAGGTACAGATGCAGGTGCTGATACTGATACAGATACTCATACTAATTTAGGTACAGATACAGATACTAATACAGGAACAGGTAATAATACTAGTACTAGTACTGGTACAGATACTGATACTAATACAGGTACAGATACTAATACTAATACTAATACAGGAACAGGCACTAATAGTAATACTAATACTAATGCTGGTACAGGTTCAGATACTGATATTAATACAGGTATAGATGCAGGTACAGATACTGATACTGTTACAGGTACAGGTGCTAATACTGATACAGGTAGAGATACCAATACCAATACCAGAGCCTAATACTGATACTGGCACAGGTACAGGTGCAAGTACAGGTACTGATACAGGTCCAGACCCAGATCAACTTTATCGATCCCCTCGGCAAAATTCCCTCTTCTCATCGGCTCAATAAAAAGAATCATCAGCCTGAGGTGTTGGAGAGTCTGATGGCAGTGGACATGAAACATCATCTCTACATCTCAGTCCTGCATCTTAATGAGATTTATGTATTTGTTATATTATATCATAATGTAATATATTGTGTATGTTGTACTTGTTTGTTATATGTAACTGCTGTTAACAGTGAAATTTCCTCATGTTGGGATAAATAAAATCTTCTATTATCTTAGTTCCACATTGGTATGTGACCTAGTCTTGTTGTCGACTGTATGGATTCTACTTTTGTTCTTTGCATCGTCTGCAGGCATTCTGTCTCCTGTGTGTTATCGTGCATAAGTTTGAAATTATACTTGTGGTTACATGTTCTACTTATGTTCAGAAGTAGTGGGCGTGTTGACAGTCCATGGGTGTGTGCTGCCGCTTTTAACTTTTGTCATTTCTATTCTCGACACTGCCTTTCCCCTCAAAAGGCCCTGCCGTTTACTCATATGCCATTGTCAACAAGAATGTGTTATTAATGACTTGCCTGCTTAAATAAATATAGGATTAAAAATAAAAATACAAAAAAAGAGAAAAGGATTTCAACGAGTACTCAGGGGATTCTTTCAGTATTTATAACTAATGCATTTGTCTTACACTATAAAACCAAGAGAGAGAAACAGATGCTTTTAATGAAACCCCTGGGAATATTTGAAAGCTTTGAAGATTAAACTCCAGTTTTACCCCTGGACCAACTTCTGGCCAAAGAGGCATTGGAATCGTTTTGTCATTTGCCTGTCTGTTTGTCTGTCTGTCTGTCCATTCAATGACATAATCACATTATCGGAATAATACACTGACATATCTGCAACAAATTTATACTGTGGATGCATCTTGGCACGGAGCAGAAGACTGTTGAAAATATCTGACCTTGACCTGCTTTTTCATGGTCAATCGGCCTTGTGCAGTGAAAATATTTGAGTATAGTACAAATGTAAATATATAAGTTTTACACAAAGATAATCTAATCTAAATTACAGGGCAGTAACTTCCAACAGAATCTTATATTTAGCCGAGGGGGATTAAAAGTGTGCAACACCTTATGTTTATTCTATTATACACTGTTGTGACAAAATTTGAATAATTTGTTCTCAGACACATTCTATTCACATTTTATTCCCATTTCTACACATCAGTATTCATCTTTGACCTGTGCAATGATGAGTCCCAGTTACACTATCAATAACCAATCCGACTGTCGCAATCATTTCATGAGAAAAGGTATAAATGTTTTATTCCAACTTTATGGACAACGATGTATTAAGTTGTCATCTGGTGGATGAATTTTGCATTTTTCTTTATACAAAAACATTTCCACCATAAAGGGGCGACACGGTGTTGCAGTGGTTAGCACTCGTGCCTCACAACAAGAAGGACCGGGGTTCGATTCCCGGGCGGACCTTGGGACCTTTCTGTGTGGAGTT
>JAQQZY010063667.1:0-10032 GCA_030068375.1 Ostorhinchus rueppellii | reverse complement strand
CGCCTTCACCCTTAAGTAGCTGGGATAGGCTCCATGTGACCCCCGTGACCCTAGTGAGGAGAAAACGGGGATAGAAATGGACAAATGAATAAACATGTTGCTGCAAGTCGTTTGATTTGTCCTCCAAGATGAACCTAAAATTACATCCAATAGAATTTAGTTCACAGAAATGTAGTGTAATCAAAGAAGAAAATAAGCAGGTATCATCATCAAGGTTCCATCTCCTTCCAGAGGTCAGATGTCATGGTTTATCTTCTGTCGATCCATCAGTTGACCTTCATCTGCAACAGCTTCAATATATTTCCAACCAAGTGAGACTGATCTCACGAAGGTGCATTGTATGTCACGTCACATCGTGTGGCATTTCATGTGCTATTCACACGTTATTCACTGCCATTTAATTGCATGAATATACACATGAAAGCTTAGAATGTTTACAGATAACACCCCAATTAAAAGTGGCGCGTACATTTACGCAAGTCATAGCACGTTGGTCAGTGATGTGCCAAAATTCAAAATGGCTGACTTCACGTTGGTGTGACATCATGGCCAAGTTGACTTTTTTTGTATCTCATTGAGATGCATCTGTAATTGTGAAAGTGGCTCTGAGTAGTGGTCTTCAGGGGGCGCTACCGAGCCACTTTTGACGGTTTGTTTACAAAATAAACGTTTTTTGTGCAACTCATGATTTAACTACACACACACACAAAAAAAGACTTCATGCATGTTGAAGCCTGCAAAAAAATGCAAAAGAATGTGTAATGACCAATAAACACAGCAGAGCCCATAGACTCTTTGCTCGTGGAGGACTTTATATAAATGTGTGATTTACCTGATGGATGTAATGTGTGCCGTAGGCATCTATGAACCTTCTGTATTTGTATTTGGTTGCAGAGTTATAGTATCTTGGCAGATTTTTCACAGCCGCCTCGAAGTCCTTGAGAAGTGGCTGGGCGTTCACAGTGTACCCAAGAAACAGAACAGTACCTGAGCTCCGTTCAAACCCACAGCGGTGCAGGCGTCTTTAAACCTTACCTATAAAAACGAACACAAGTGCCAGTGCGAGCTGAAGGTGTGCTGGTCCTCATAATTTTTTGGATTTTACGAAATCATACGAGTCAATATTGTCCTCCAACTTTCAGACCAGCCATTCTATCGTGTAATCCAGCCTGAAAGAAGGTCATGAGCTGCAGGAGATGTACAACATTAACAGAGGAGTCTAGTGCATGGACATTAGTTCGATATTCGCTTTGAAAGGTTTCTTACCTTCCAGTCGTAGATGTCGTTTGATTTCACCATGTTTATCAGTGAACTGTGAACAGTCGATTTTCCCCTTGAGACGATGCCTCAGTATCCAATCATCTGTCACTGTCCAATCAGGAGGTAACCACCACCCTGGTCCGGTTCTTACTGGGTCTGGGTCCCATACTGGTTCTGGTTTGTGTCTGTCCCTGTCACGCTGCTGTTTTTCCTGCTGCTTCGACTTCACTTGAAAACACACACACGTGAATCCTTCCAGAGTGAAAAAATTAGACATAAAAATGAAAGTGAAAGTCAGTTCCACCCACAGACGGGCTGCACTTCATCTGAAACTGGACACATTCACTATTCAGTTCAGTTTGTAGTTCTATATCAGCAGGTGGCCTCAGGGCTTTTACAGAATTGAACAGTCTGATAAACAGTAGATGTGTAACGCTCAAGGGCTGAACCCACACAAGGAGGATCAGGTAAACGGGATTTATTGTACAACAACAGAAATCAAGGCAATTATCACAGATAAAGCACAAAGTCCGGAGTCAAACTCCTTAGGTCCAGGGAATACGGAATGGATCCTCCGATTGCGAACCCCGAGGGTCCTGGAGGCTTGGTCGGGGACGGTCCTGGGTTCGGTAACCATATGATCTGGTCGAGGAGTATGCTGAGCCGTGGTCAGGGACGAAGGGTGGGTCGGTATCCAGGAGTAGCACAGGGACGGGTCCAGGCAGGCGGTCTTACTAGGAGGCAGGCAGGCAATGGTCAGGGTTTGGAGGCAGACAGGGGTCAGAACAGGATCATTAACCGGTCTCAAGGAAAATCAGAATTGCTCGAAGGTCAGGATCAAACTGAACCGTCTCGCAACCGGGAACAGAAACAGACAGGTTTAAGTAGCCCCACACCTGATGAGACCCAACTGGGATCACCAGGTGTGGGTAATGAGCTGATTGCAGCTCACACACACACACACACACAGGAACTGGGGCAAAGTTCACAGGGAACACAGACAGAATCATGACAGAACCCCCCCCCCCCTTAAGGGACAGCTCTCAATGTCCCAAAACAACATCAGAAAAACGATGCAGAAACAGAAGCTAAGGGGGAGGCCTAGTATTCTTCAGACACTCCCCCATCAGAAGGGATCTCCTCATCCACAAGAGAGATATGATGGTCCAGGCCCCTCTTCCTCTGCGGATGGAAGGGTTGATGGTTCCGGCTCCTCCTCTCGCCTTCTGCTGTTAGTGGGTTCCTCAGGATGAAGCTGTGAAACTCCTTAATGAGTTGATGATCCAGAATCGGACGGGCTGGGATCCAAGACCTCTCTTCTGGGCCATACCCCTCCCAGTCCACTAAGTACTGTAGCCCTACCCCACCCCCGAGAGTGCAACAGCTGACTGACAGTATAGGGCGGAGCACTGTCAATCATTCTAGGAGGCAGAGGAGTCTGGGGAGGAGGCGACAGAACACTTTCACACAGGCTTTTATTTTTGAAACATGGAAAGTAGGATGTACTTTCATAATTCCAGGTAAAGTTAATCTTACTGACACTGGGTTAATGATCCTTTCAATGACGAACGGGCCGATGAATTCAGGACTCAGTTTCTTTGACTCACCCTTTAGTGGGAGATCCTGGGTCGATAACCAGACCCTCTGCCCCACCTGGTATTCCGGACAGGATGACCTGTGGTGGTTAGCAGTTGTCCTATACCCGTCCGCTGTTTGGAGTAGTGCAGCCCGGGTCCTTTTCCACGTGCGCTTACGTCACACGAATGCCTCCAATTCCTGAACAGGAAATAGGGGTGGCTGAAAGCCGTTAACACACTCAAAAGGGGACAGACTGGTAGCTGAACCAGGCAGGGTGTTGTGGGTGTATTCCACCACTTCAACTGTTTAACCCATGAATCCGGGTGTTGAGAAGCCATGCATCTCAGAATGGTCTCCATCTCTTGGTTCAACTGCTCCGATTGGCCGTTCGACTGTGGGTGAAAACCAGATGACAGACTAACAGAGGCTCCAATGAGCCGACAGAATTCTTTCCAGAATATGGATTTAAACTGGGGTCCTCGGTCTGAAACTACATCAGATGGTAGGCCATGAATTCCGAACACTTGCGAAATCATTAATTCTGCCATCTTCTTAGCTGAAGGCAATTTTGAAAAGGGGATGAAGTGAGCCATTTTGGTAAACCTATCAACAGTTAGAATTACCGTGCAACCTTCAGAAGGAGCAACCCAGTAACAAAGTCCAGAGGCAGATGAGACCATGGACGATGAAGGAATCCAGAACTTACACAGAGAGCAGGTCTGGCATGCTTTAACGAAGCATGTGGTAGCCTCCCTCGATGGCCACCAGAACCTCCGCTGAAGAACCTCCAAAGTCCAACTGATACCTGGGTGACAAGTTAGCTGAGAACCATGTATCCATTGTAATACCTCGGATCGTAGCTCCTGAGGGATGAATACACGATCCGCTGGACATGTGCTGGGTCCGGATTGATTCTCCAGAGCAGCCTTGACCTTTTCCTCCACCTGCCAGGTTACCACAGCCACCCTGGTGGCCGCTGGGAGAATCGTGTCAGAAGATTCCATCTCCTCCTCCTCCCTCTTGAACTGACGGGATAATGCATCAGGTTTGATGTTCCGGGAGCCTGGGCGATAGGAGAGGGAGAAATTGAAACTGGTAAAGGAAAGAGACCACCTAGCCTGCCTGGAGTTTAGTCTTTTGGCCGAGCGAAGGTACTCCAAGTTTTTGTGGTCGGTCCAGACAAAAAATGGCTCCTTTGTGTCCTCCAGCCAATGTCTCCATTCTTCTAATGCCAGTTTGACTGCTAACAGCTCCCGGTTCCCGATGTCACAGCTCTGTTCAGCACCAGTTAACCGTCTGGAGAAGAAAGCACATGGGTGAAGTTTCAGATCACAAGCAGCTCTGAGATAATACAGCCCCCACCCCTTTGTCAGAGGCATCCACCTTGACCACAAACTGGTGGTCTGGGTCAGGGACCTGAAGAATGGGGGCGGAGTCAAAATGCTCCTTAAGGGCCTTAAACGCCACTGCTGCTTTCTCGCTCCATTGAAAAGGAACCTTGGAGGAGGTTAAAGCAGTCAATGGTGCTGCCACCGAACTGTACCCCCTTATGAACCGTCGGTAAAAGTTTGCAAAGCCTAGGAAGCGCTGCAATGGTTTCTAATCCTCAGGTTGGGGCCAGTCGGTGACAGCCATATCTTAACGGGGTCCATCTCCAATCGGTCGGGACCAATGATGTACCCCAGGGGCGTGGAATTCGCACTTTTCCGCTTTGACGAAGAGGGAGTTCTCCAACAGTCGTTGCAGGACCTGTTGGACATGGTGTACATGTTCCTGCTCTGACTTTGAGAAAGTCAAGATGTCAATGTAAACGAAAACAAACTTATTTAACATGTCTCTCAACATCATTTATCAAGTTTTGAAAGACTGCAGGTGCATTAGTCAGTCCAAACGGCATCACCAGATATTCGTAGTGTCCTGTAGGCGTATTAAACGCGGTCTTCCATTCATCCCCCTCCTTTATCCTTACCAGGTGGTAGCCATCCCTCAGGTCCAACTTGGTAAAAACAGTTGCCCCCTGCAGGAGCTCGAAGGCCGAGGAGATGAGAAATGATTGCCTGCAATCAACATGGGTATTGGCTCAGTCTGATGGGTTATATTACCCAACACATGTCCATCCAAAGCATTTGCAGTCACTGGTTTCTTAAGGGGTTGGAGCTGGATCCCCAACTGCTCCACTAAACAGGAGTCCATAAGGTTATTATCTGCACCAGAGTCTATGAAAGCTAAGAGAGTGATTGGCTCACCTTTTAGCTGGAGCTGGATGTGAAAAAGAGGTCTGGATATAGGGGCGTTGGTGGAGGATCGGCTCAGCATTATGCCCCTCCTTACTGCTGAGCCCTCCCCTTTTACTGGACACTGGTTGATGAAGTGCCTCGGCTGGCCGCAGTACAGACATAGATTTCCCCTCCGTCTCTCTCTCAGCAGGTGTTAATTGGGAACGTCCAATCTGCATAGGTTCCTCCTCTCCTGTAGAGGTGGGCGTGGTCAGAGCTGGTGTCAGACGAGTCTCGGTAGATGCTGACAGAAGTGCGGTGCGTGGGGAGTCCCTTCTCCAGGTGCGAAGATGGTGGTCCAGACGGGTGATGAGCTTGATCAATTCGTCCAGGTCAGACGGGATGTCAAAAGAGACGAGTTGTATTTGAGCTGTGGAGATAGTCCTGACAAAAACGTCTCACTTGGTGGACATATTCCAAGTGCTTTGTCGAGCCTGAATATGAAAGTCCAAAACATAATCCTTCACAGACCTGTTTCCCTGTCTTATATTTGCTAGTCCCCCAGTAGCATCAGGACCATGAGACAAAGGGCCAAAAACATGTCTTAACGCTTCAGAGAAGGAGGAACAGGCAAAAGTCTTCTTCTCCCACTCAGCCGTTCCCCACAAACGAGCCCTCCCAGTGAGGTGATTAATTACATATGCTACCTTAGCGGCCTCAGTAGCGAATGTGAATGGTTGTAATGAAAACAGAATTGAACAGTTTGTCAGAAAGGGATTACAGTTCTCTGGATCACCTGCGTAACGTTCAGGCTCTCCGACTCTGGGTTCACTCACCACACGGAGAGAAGGCTCTGGGTCTGCCTCCTGGGCGGGTTGAGTCTCTGGGGTGACTGGGTTATGAGTTAGCGGTCCGGCTAACTGCTGGACTTGAGCCGCTATGGCAGCAATGCCCTACTCCATGCGACTCATCCGTGTCTCTGAATGTTCCACTGGGTTCATTCTTGGCGAGACTGTACTGTCACGCTCAAGGGCTGAACCCACACGCAGGAACACACAAGGAGGATCAGTTACACAGGATCTATTGTACAACAGTAAAGTAACATAAATCAAGGCAATTATCACAGAGAAAGTACAAAGTCTGGAATCAAACTCCTTAGGTCCGGGGAATCCGGAATGGATCCTCAGGTTGCAAACCCCGAGGGTCCTGGGGGTCAGGTTGGAGGCTTGGTCGGGGACAGTCCTGGGTTCGGTAACCATATGATCCAGTCGAGAAGTATGCTGAGCCGTGGTCGGGGACTAAGAGCGGGTCGGTATCCAGGAGTAGCACAGGGACGGGTCCAGGCAGGCGGCCGTACTAGGCAGGTCCAGGCAGGCAAAGGTCAGGGTTCAGAGGCAGACAGGGGTCAGAACAGGAACAGGTTCAGGTTCAGGTTCAGTAACAACAGGTCTCAAGAAAAGGGGGGGGGGGAAGAAAGAAAAAAGAAGAAGAAGAAAAAAAAAAGAATTGTTCAAAGGTCAGGATCAAACTGAACAGTCTCACACTGGGAACAGAGACAGACAGGTTTAAGTAGCCCACACCTGATGAGCTCCAGCTGGGATCACCAGGTGTGGGTAATGAGCTGATTGCAGCTCACACAGGAACTGGGGCAAAGTTCACAGGGAACACAGACAGAATCATGACAAGATGAAGCAGGTGGATGAAGGTCCAGTCCTCAGACCCTCCTACTGGACAAAGAAAAAGTCCACAAACCCAGAAGAAGAAGAGGAACCTGAGCAGAACCACTAAACTCAACACATGCTGGTTTTTCCTTCATGAAACCACAAATGGTTTGAACACTTGAGCTGATGATTTAAGACAAAAGAAGGAAAAGTGTGTCTAAGTATTGGACGTGTTTGAAGCGCATGTGTCTGTGGGTGGAGTCTGCTGTGATGCGTTCAGGTTCCAGTTTGTGAAATGGAATAAAAACCACCTGGTGTGGACAGTCGAAGGCTGAGGAAACCCATGATCACACGTCACATGCCAACATGTCTTTTGTGCAGATTGTTGCTGTTCCTCGCTTGGATGAACTCGGATGAATTGTTTTTGTTGTCTGGCTGTTGTCATGGTGACAGGGTTGTGTGGTTTAATTGTGAGCACAAAGCCTCTCCCCAGCAGAGTGGGCTTTAAAGTGGTACCAGGCAGTTTATAAGAGAACAATAACAATCTGAAACAATGAGAGGAAAACAAACACTTGTGATGAAGCTGCAGAAGCTTTTCTTCACAGTTTATCCTCGGCTGCGGATCCGACTTCTGTGGCTTCATTAAGTTTTCATTTCATCCATCTTTTGTTCATGGGCTGATTTGATTCATACTGTTCAGTTTGATAAAAGATAGGACCAGTGGCCTTCTATCTCACCAGCATCTTCTATGTCAGGTTCTGTTCTCTGTTCCAGTCCTGTGGTCTGGATGAAGATCGATCCAACTATAGAAGTGGGCGGGACTTACACTGGAGGAGAACTGAACTCATCCAATCCCAGTCCAGATCTGACTTCTATCAGTGTCCAATAGGAACTGGACTGAGATCTGGAACCAGTTACAGGTGATAAAGCATCAACACATGGAGCAGGAGAAGGAAAGGTCATTAAACATCCATAAATCAACATTTGTCAGAACTGAACAAACTTTGCAGACATTGTCCTGAGGAAAAGCTCCATCTGAAATGAATCTGATCAGTAGTTTGATCAGAGATGTTTGATCAGCTGGTGAGTGAAAAAGAACACAGTGGTCCTCCGCTGTCGGACGCCTGACGCTGGGCTGAGTTCTGTCGTTGGTTAGTTTTAGGGTTAAACACGTGTGGTCGGAAATGAAAATAATCCTACCTAACCCCTTCATGTGTGAATTATAAAAACCTTAACAACATTCAAGAAGAGTGTTTTTATTCCTCTTCAGACATTAAAAAACAATGCAATCGTGTTTTGTTTTTTTAATGAATGTGTTTTTCACAGTGTTACAGAAATGTCCACTCAGCTGGACACCATGTACTGTACTGTAAGTAAGTAATGAAGTACTTGTACTTAGTTACTTCCCACCTCTGTCTGCTCCTAAGTGGAACCAAACTGAAGAAAATGAAGCTAAAATCTAAACAAACAAATAAGTAAGTCCTGTGGTGTGTTTGAGGTCTGTGCAGTCGCTCCAAAGCCAGAGGACGACGGAACTGAAACGTAACGAAAAACTAGAACTGATGATTGAGTTCAGTTCATTTATAGTTTTAAACATGTTTAGGGTGTTTTTACTCTCACTTTTGTCTCTAACACAATGTTATTTAATGGGTTTATTCTTTTATTATTGTAGAAATGAGCCTCATATTTATTGATAATGATTATTATTTATTTTATTTTTCTAGTTTATTTGATAGGGACCATGCATATTCATGAACATTGTTGTATAAAAAATACACCCATGTAAATATGCCAGGATGAGTGAAAATAACTACTTTCCATGTGCAGTCCCTAGACAGGTGACAGAAGGACAGAAAAAACGAAAGCAGCCAACATTCCAACACCGTTCATTCACCGTGGACTTAAAGAACGACGACTTAAAAGGAGAGAAAAGAAATGCATATAATGTAGACAGAGACATCGTTAAAAACACACAACCCCCCCAGATGGACAGACGATGGCAGGGGCATGAGCCTGTACATTCACCTCTACACTTACAAACAACTGGACAGACAGAGGACTGAGGACAGACAGAGGGCTGAGGACATGTGTCACTGATAAATGAGGACATCTCAGATTTTTTTGGAGCCGCTGTTTTAAATGAATCTTAAGTGTTTTCAGTTGGACACTCTCTTATTCGGAGCGGCAGCTTATTGCACAGTTTACGTCCTACTGACAGGACGTTCTGTCCAAAGGTGGTGTCCTCTCTGACTTGGAATCATTTTGGCTTTTTTATTCTGCAGTGGATCAGAAGATCAATAATAATATGAATAAACACACAGTCAAAGCTTTATTGTAGAATGACCTGGACAACAGTGTTCTACTGATGTTCTACTGATTCTCATGTTTTTCTTTTTTCTGGGGGGTGGGGTGGGGGGTGTTTTTAACCACATTTTATTAGTACTTAAACCGGATTCATTATTTATAGGGTGAAAGTCTCAAAACTGTGCACGACACTGACAAGCATGTATGTCTGATGGAAACTTTACTATGAATCAGACGGATTTACTGTAAAAAGATGCTTTTGGAAACCTTCATAATAAAAACAGGTTTCATAAATCAGTGGTTTCACCTCAGATTTTACTCCAATACATTCATTTATAACAGCTTCAAAAAAACAACAAACACAAACCAGAGTGAGATCTTTATTATTCTGACATAAAAATCAATGAACAGAAGCATCTGAAGAACCATGTGTTTATGCAACACAAATGAAAGAATAAATTACAAGTGTTAGTTTTCCTGTAAATAGAACCTAATGATCTGGGACCAGAACGCCAACAGGAGGTCAGTTTAAGGAGGGGCGGAGCCTCAACAGCACATGCTTCTTCCTCCTTCTGTTTGATGGACATCTTCTGAACAGACTGAGGACGATGGTTCCACAGAGGGATCCACACTGGAGGAACTGAGGAACAACACAAGACTGAGGAAGACACACTAGGAGACTGACCACTGCACTGACCACAGGACAGAATACTGACCAGAGGATGGAAGCAGGAGCAGGACACACCACCCCCTATTACATGAACATGTCGTCGTAGCCTGGGGGGGGCATATGGTCAGGGTCTGGACTGGAAAACACAGAACAGGACATAGATGTGGTTAAATCTGACAGAACATGTCCAGAACATTTAAAGTCCTGCTGCTCCTCAACACCATGAATGCAGTGGATCCAACACACTGTCCACCTCTGCTCTAAACAACACACACACACACACAAACACACACACACACACACACACACACACACACACACACACACACACACACACACACAC
>JAQQZY010063635.1:0-24540 GCA_030068375.1 Ostorhinchus rueppellii | reverse complement strand
AGTGTATATTTTCAAAATCTCACTTGTGTTGAATTGCCGGAACCGTTTTTTCCAAGATCTCCCACCCCACCTTTAAGTAAAAGGCTAAAAAGTTTAAAGCATTGCCAAACACAATAGTCTTCAGTCTTGATTTAAAAGAACTAAGAGGTGTAGTTGATGTACAGTTGTTTCTGGGATCTGGACGCCTTTTGAGACACTTGTGGATGTGCCGCAAGCAACTTTATGCAGAGGTCCGACTTTTCCATTATCAATACAAGATCTTGGCCAAAAACGAATGTGTTCTGCAATCAAAGTTAAAAGCAGTCCAACAAAATGATGTGTGAGACTTTTTTTCTTGGCCAGGCAGTATATCTTTAAACAACTTGTCATACCAGTTATAGATATCTTACATTTTCTTTACAATTTTCAGGTTTTCTTGTATAATATAATAATTGGGAAGTGAAAGAAAGAAGTCCCCACAATTAATTAATATTATTCACTGGCGGGTTTTCTTACTAATTGATCCTGAGCGTTGTGTAGCGTACAACTGTAGTTTTGTGCCATACACCATGCTTCTACTGTTGTAGCTGCTCCAGGTATCATTGGCTTGAATAAGACCCTAAAGAGACTCTGTGACATTGTGGTAAAATTTCTCATTCACAGAGGCAGATATCTCTGGACGCCAAGGTCTGTAGACTTTGAATTGTATCACTTGAGTAGCATGCCCTTCTTCTTGACTAACTCCCCCTTCACTCCTCCACCCCATCCTTCTACTATAGTCTCTTCAGGAGGGGCCAGAGCACTGGGACCTGACTGTTTCTACTGTGGCATGTTTTGTTCCACGTTTTACATTTCCTTGCAAATGCAACTTTTATTAACCTCAGAAATGCTTTATGGATCGCAATTTCCCATATTGCTATTTTAATATATCCTTTTATGTATGTTTTAGTGTGGTTTCAAATGTATTGTTTCCCGTTCACTCATGAATTCTGTCCCCTAACATGGGGTTCAATCATAGTATCTGACTGAATTGAACATTTACTGTCATCTCTGAAGTTGGCACATTTTCATTTCCTGTAAGCTTTGCTTTGGGTGAACTGTGCTCTGGTCCTGACTATGTAGGAGAAAAGATTGAACGAAGGGCATCTAGAACTGACATTCTTTCTACCTACTTCCATGCAGGATTCCTTTGAATCTTTACAGTGACACTGTGACAGCAGTACAACCATAGACGTACTGTCTCATTCAGTGGTCCTTTCTGATTTTACATACATCAAAAAACATGAGAGATATTCTTGTGAAAGACAATGCAATGATGATTTTGCAAGCACACAGCAACACTTCAATTGTCTGGTACCTTACTGGTCACCCAGATAAATGCTCACATTTGCAAATAAACTGCCTTGGACGGGTGGAATATGAACATCTACCAGAGGAAACGCATCACGTTTGATTTTTAAAAAAATGTTTTTTTTTTTTTGTTTTTTTTTTTTAAACCATCTTTCTGAATCACTGATCAGTCTGCAGTTAATTGAGAGATTGATGTATTTTCAGGTACAAGTGTTTGCTTCTCTGTACATCAGTATTAAGAAGCTGTCAACGTGAATGTTATGTCAGTAAATGTGATTGTGTAGTGTGTAATTTGTCCTTTTCTTCACCCCTGTAGTTCTCAACTGGTCTACCTACTGACCCACATTTTCAGTTGATTATAAGACAAGCAAAATGTAAACCTTTTCAATATATTTAATACAAAGGAGTACCAATACTTCAGTCTCCAGCTCAGACAATAGGGATAGGGGGGTGTTAATCCATGTGGGGGTTATTGGGCTTGTCATTAAAACCAAACAGTTTATGTAAATAGGAACACATTACACAGACAGTTCTGTATCTTAGAATTTATATACATATTTTTAATGTTTTAGTTTAGTTTTTAATATTTTATAATTGTGGAGTACTTGTGTCAGAAGTACGTGTACCACTGGGCCGTGGGCCACCAGTTAAGAACTGCAGAAGTTTTTGTCAAAACAATATGATGAATATACGTTAATTTGATTGTTTTAATATTTTACTTAATAGAAAGTGAAAAGACATTTTTAAGGTGACAGCCCAAGCTGTTGCTATCCACATAGACATAAAAAGTAGAATCAGTCATTTATATAGAGTAAATAAAAGACAGCAGTGTTTTTGTAATTGTTAAATGACATCAGAAACATGGCCATAGAATGTTCTTATCTTTCCGTCCTATAAGATGACCCACTGGTGCCCTAGATGTGTTTCTATTTGTTCTTATGTTTGATCGTCCAGAGGTCATGACCACCATTGAGGAGGGTGATGTAGATGAAATGACGAAGAGGAGGGTGTATGAGGGAAAGGAGAAACCTGGAGCTCTTTGGCACATCTATGCTGCCAAGGACGCAGAAAAGATCAGAGAACTGCTCCGCAAGGTCAGAGTTCAGTCTCAAAACGCAAAATGTCTGTAGTTTCAACACACTATGAGTAATATAATTTTTAGGCAGATTAAGACTTATTTAGTTTTGTATTTATTAATTTTTTTTTAATTTCTGTCTTTATGTCTAAGGTGGGAGAGGAACAGGGTCAAGAAAACCCACCAGACCATGACCCAATTCATGATCAGAGCTGGTACCTGGACCAGGTGCTCCGCCGCAGACTTTATGAAGAATATGGAGTCCAGGGCTGGGCCATTGTACAGTTCTTGGGGGACGCTGTCTTTATCCCTGCCGGAGCTCCACACCAGGTCAGATAGGTTATGTGTTATATTAGACATTATGTACATAAAGACTGGGTCAAGGCATGTGTTTTGATGGGGTTGATAGATAAATTGTTACAGACATTTCAAAAAAAGAACCGTGATTCAAGAAACAGATACTCTTACCTCCAGCAAGATGCAGTTTTAATGTTTACATGTATTAAATAATGGTTTTTATATGAAGTAGCAACTTCTTAAGCTTTTTGCAATGATTGATTTACCTTTTTAAAGGGGTGAGAAATGGTCAGAAATGCCATTTATGCACATAGTGGGAACCTTCTTGTGTTTTTCAGATTAGGTCTATTATGAACTGCGCTTCTTTTGCCATTATTGTGTTTTTTTTTAAACCAGTAAAAAAAGGCTCTGGAATGCTGCATCACACAATGGTGGTGACATAAATATAACACGTGTGTTTTTTTTTTTGTTTTTTTTTGTCAGGTTCACAACCTGTACAGTTGTATCAAAGTGGCCGAGGACTTTGTATCTCCTGAACACGTGAGACACTGTTTCAGACTGACGCAGGAGTTCAGACATCTGTCCACTACCCACACAAACCACGAAGACAAATTACAGGTTAGCATGTCTTTCCTTTTATCAATCTTTTACTAATTAATTTTATTTCATATGTTCTCAATTGTGCTCGGATAGTACTATTGAGGATGTCAGAGTAAGTGAAGGTGAGAAGAGTGATAAAATGTGTTTGGTTACATTGGTTATGTCCCAGTTACGCAGACTCAGAAGTGTTATTACATATTACACATATATAGTATTTAACAGGCTTTTTCTGTCCTTTCATCAGGTGAAGAACATCATCTATCATGCAGTGAAGGATGCTGTTGGGACACTGAAATCCCACGAGCCTAAACTAGCACGCCCTTAGTTCCTCTCACTTAATGCTGTCCCGAAACAACCAGCCTCTCAAGACCACTCCTCTATGAACACAGCATACAGTACATTGCATACCTACTTACACATGTACACGCTGCAGAGGGCAGCGTACAGGCATAGAATGTAGGTTTATTGGTGGGTGGGGGGCTGTGAAGGTTGGGGGTTTGAATAAACAGAATATTGGATTTGGGGAGGGATTAGACGGCGTAGGGCTTGTCAGTTCTTCGATGAAGGAAGTCCTTTACCGCTGTTACACAGTACGCTCATATTTGTCTAGTTGTTTTCCAATTTTTTTTTTTTTGAATAACTCTGTATTTAAGGTCAGTGTGTTTGTTCTGTTGTTATCATTGTGTATGTAAGACGTGAGAGTAAGGGAGGTAAAAGCTGACGTGCCTTCAGAGCAAATGTTCAGCTACCATATAAGCGACTGGCAAAATGTGAGTACTGGACTAACTTCCTATTTTGATGAGGCTGATATTATGTTCTTCAATAGGAGCGAACTTAACCTGTTTCTGTAGATTTTCCTGTTGAGTTTTTAAACAGTTGATTGCTTCTGCCCTCTTTGGCTGAAATGAATTTGAGAAACAGCCAGTGAAGGGAAGCAGACCAAAGTTTTGTACTTTTAGTTTTCTTATTTCACTTTTAGAGTTGATGTCCTTTCTTTTTATACACCAGAAAGTAATGATGAGAAGGACTACAGAGAGGGCAGTCGCTTTGTGTCGGGTTAAAAATCACCCATTTGTCCCATAGGCTGAAGGAACTACAGACTTCCAACAACGTTGTTCAAGAATCACAATTGCAGCTGAACAGAACTACTGGCCATTAACATTGTATCAATATATATATTGATCTTAGCAGTCTGTTTGATTTTTCACAATAAAGTTTACAAAAACAACTGTTTGTTTTTATGATTATTTATACCTAATAAAACCACCATGCATTTTCAACCAGGTTGTCTACAGTTCCTGGGTAAACTGTCTGGAAATATTTTATTATGCATTTGGTGTTATATTGTTTTCGAATCAGTCACATCACTGACATGTATTTTTTTTTTCTGTGATCATGTGCTGTGTGCCCTAGCTTTCACTGCTCATTGTCTGATTTAGTAAGTGGATCACAGAAATGGGGCAGGAAATACGAACGTATCAAATGGAGGAGGAAGGTGTGAACTTTTTAAAGCACGATTTCCAATTCAGTATTCCCCCTCTTTCTAGCGGATTATAATTAATTGTGAGAATTGGTTAATGTAATATGTTGCAGCAATCTCACATTAGGCAGAGCTGTTTGGTGACGCTAATTAAATGAGTCTATTTGATCATGTGCTGTACTGTCACATGGTCTGAGCGCTGTTTTTTTTTTTTTTTTTTTAAAAACGTGTCCAAGTGATGTTTCCCAGCCTGGCCCTTTAAGAGCAGTTTCCAGCCGCGGTGAGAGCAGCAGCAGCAGCAGCAGCAGCTCGGAGCCTGACTGCAGCACATCCTCATCCTCCGCCGCCGACCTGACAGCACAGAGGCGGGCAGGCAGCAGCAGCATCCCGCCTCGCATCAGAACAATCCGCGTCCTGGAGGGGGATGGGGGGGCTCTCGGCCCGCTAGTAAACCGACTACATTTCCTAGAAGCGGAGAAGGCTCACGGAGGTCCGACGAGATGGTTTCGTGGATTATTTCGAGGATAGTTGTGTGAGTATGGGCTGGGCTGCATCTGTTGTGTGTAAACGTTAGCCGGAGCTCCTCCATTCATCAGCGGTCTCATACTTAACGGTCCGCCGCCACACAAGCTAACCTCCATACTTTGTCATCCTCCTTCTGTCCATTTAGTCCCATTAATGAAGCGTAAAAATACATTAACTACCGAATTAACCAGTAACGGTAAGTGTTGTGTCAGTTATCTGTAATGAACACTGATGCAGCACAGCCTGTTAGCTTCTGGCTGTTAGCATATGGAGGCTAACCAGTGTCTCACCACCTGACAGATAATGTGCTGGCAGGGAAACGAGTTGTTTAGCCTGCCACGTTATTGTCAGCGAAAACCTACTTAATATGCCAGCCTCGCTGCAGACAAGTAAACACACTCCAAAAAGGGCCAGTAAAACCCCACAGCCTGAATATTTGTGCTTTTGTGGAGTGAACATTTCTGCAGCATATGGTAACATGAGTTGGTAGACTGTGATTATGCTAAACCCAGCAGCCCAGTGGGAAATGTATGTGCATGTATCCCTCCACCCATGACCAGGCCCGTTAGAAACTTGTGCATGACATGGATGTTTTCTGTATAACAATATGTGGGAGTGACTGTAATCTCCTGCTAGGAGATCTGGATTTGTTGCTAGGATTCCACTTGAGGCCTCATGTTCCACCTGTGCAGACTACATCCCGGCACTGTGGATGACTCAACTAAAGCCAGGATATGTCATCATCCTGACCCCCATGTACACCCTTCAGTGGCACTGTGCCTGTGTCTAACAGCAGATATCATTTGTGCTCTCAGTGTATTTGTTTGTCAGTGATGCCCTCATGTTTGTCTACATTTAACAAGGCATGCAATCCATGAGCATAGATTTTAAATCCCCAGGTGTAAAAACGTCCTTGGTTTCATCCCTATAAATATTCTGCCTGTTACATAAGTACAGGATATACACTGGCATACTGTTACTTCAATGGCTTCCAGCTGGCTCTTCACTTTACTGCACCTCAGGTAGTCACGCGTCAATGGGAGACAAACAGTGTGACCAGATATGCATCATAATGGCTGCAGCACATCTAACACATGATCAGTTATTTCTTAATTATATGCAGTCCTTTAAAAATGCAGATGAATCTCACTAGACAGCAGTTTTGTACAAAAGCTTGTAGTTGTCCATCCAAAACATGAAAGGTCCTTCACGGAAACAGTCTTGAATAGAATAACGCAGATCCCTGCCAGCTGGTTTTGGTGTCTCAGTGGGAACACGGTGTGTTCTTAAACCGTGAGCGGTGAACCTGACATGGGGGGTCTCCCATGGGAGTCTACTGGTCCTGACTCTTTTGATGAGACGCCACAACAACATACTGTACAGAGTTGAGAAGCACTTCACACTTAGCTGAGCAGTATACTAGGACAAAAGACTACCTTAAATGCCAAGAAGAATGATGATGATGCGTTTAAAATACCCAGTTTTCCCAGAAGATTTATTTAGAGATGCTTGATACTGAACTGTGATTTATTTCATGGAACTGACAGAATTGCTTCGATACTCTCAAATATCGTAAAGTGTTTTGTCATTTGATACCACTGAAGGAGTAAGTCTCATCAGTGTTGTGCATACTGTATAGGAAGTATAGATAGATTTTTATAGATCTATATTAATGATATTATGCAAACAGACAAATTTAGAGAAATTGTGGTGAGTTTATGGAATTCCAGTCCTGAAAAATAAAACTATATACTGTAATGGGTAATTCATCTGTGTTAAAATGGGGGGGGGGTCATAGAATGAAGTATTGTTGAGGAAATGCTGTCAGTGATGGTACACAGCTGTAATCTGTGGAAGTTATTGAAAGCCCAAGTCAGCAGTTGACACTGGCCACACAGACACCCTGGTGATTTTCGGTGGAATCGGTGGGCTGCATGCTTCTGCCGTCCCCTCACTCAGCTTTCAGCTTCCTGTCACATCAGCACAAATCAACAGAGTGGCACAGGATGTGACCAAACACACACCAAAAGCTCAACTGTGTGTATCGTGACCTGCTGTGCACATGAGCCAGCGTATGGTGACCCACCCCAGGCAGCCTTTGGTCTGTTTGTGTTTTTCCACTAGGTCTCAGTCTTCCTGAATCCACGATGATAAGGCCAGGGTGTTTTAATAAGCCACTGCCTGTCAGTTTTCCACTGTGGCATCAACTCAACACCTTCCAGAAACTAACCCGATCCCCAAAAGACAGAACATAGCTCGTGTTTAGTTACAGGCAAAGCAAACATGGCTGAACTGTTTTGTTTTTTTTTGTTTGGTTTTTTTTTTATGCAGGAACATTTACTGGTTTCGGAGTCGACACAGAAGTGGTGTTCTGCTGATAAGTGACCCTCCTCCTTTTCTAAGACTTATCTGCTTTTTATTTTTTCAGCCTTGCCTTTGGGACGCTCTACCCAGCGTACTCCTCATACAAAGCGGTCAAAACGAAGAATGTGAAAGAATATGTGAGTATCAGCTCTACTTCTATTTTTCACCATAGTCTGTTTGACCTTTTTTTTCCGTCAGCTACTTGAGCTGTTTCACATTTTAAGACGCACTTTACATGAAGGAGTGCAAGACTAATCATACTGACATTGTTTAGGTGTTGGCATGCTTTACATTTACAGTCTTTCATCGTATGACTTTGATTCTTTGGAGCTGCCTTCTGTTTCTTGTCTGCACTAGTTCTGAACACTCTGTCAGAACTGCTAGTTATTTGTTGGTCCACATCACTTAGAGAAGTTTCTGGGTAAGATGGGGTAGTAATTCCTAATTTCAGTATCCACATAATAACATTCTATTCTGTTCTTGTGAAGGTCAGTCAGTCTTCATTTAGGTTGAGGTGGTCTTGATATGGAAATCTGAGTTGAAGTCCAATTGTCACACAAATAATTACAGTTAATGCTATTATTGTCTGTTCTGCTCTTTTTTTTTATTGCACCACTGCAGTATAAGTCTAATGATGAGTTGATCTTCTGCAGTTTATAAAGAATAGATATTTATTAGCATAGAATTTTGAAACATGTAAAACTAATAATTGTATTCTTTGGTTTTTCTTTTCATTAATCACAGTTGGAGTTACAGGGCTTAAATATATGTTCTTTTTTTTACTAAAGTCTTACCATATATCAAACTAAACCTCCGTTAAAGTCATAGATGAAGAATAGGGTGCAATGAGATGATCTGTCAGTAAACCTCAAAGACCTGATCAGCTGTCGGCATCTAAAACCACCCATGATTCTGAGGTGTTTAATGACTGTTCAAACATTAGTCACATCATGATGCTTCAATAATTCAGGTGAAATGCAGCTTCTCAGGTTATTAGAGGAATCCTGTCAATCATCCTGTCTCATCTGAATATTCAGAGAACGCGGAAACACTGATTCATCAATAAAACCTTCGTCTTTTGACCAATGACGGTGCGTGTAGATCTGTTTTGTATTCTGTTCATGATGTGTTTTGCTGAAAAACTCTCTTCAGTGTGATCTGTTCTGCTTTAATAACCTGTTAGGAATGTCTGTTAGTGATTAATTACAAGGAGATGCATGTTCTTTACTGAACTACAGTGGATAATATTACAATAGATGGAAATAAATCACTTAGGAAAGGGTTGATGTAGAGAATGTCATTTAACAGATGTAGGTCTTCAAGGGTTAAAAGAGCATTAACCAATGTGAACATAATGACGCTATTTGTTATTTCTGTGCCTTTCATCCAGTTGATTTATACAAGTGAATGGAGACAATTATCATGAATGTGGAAAATAATCACAATTGGTTCAAATAACAGTAATATGTTGATTATGTAATAATTGTAACAGACCTGGCTGAGGCACCATAAAGAGGCTGAACGTGAATTAATATCTGCACATCAGTCCTTTACATGCACACAAACATGTTTTTTACTTGACTTTTTTCCAGTTTGCCACAAAAGAGTAAGACAAACATAAAACCTCAGAGTACAGTATGTTTATATATAGAAAAAAATCATTGGGTGACATCAGTGTATGCATCTGGATATTATTGGCTTCTAATATTTTATGGACCAATCTGTTTAGAAACTTTAGATGAATTAATCCTCAAGAAAACTGATGTAGTTCTTGATTAAAACACAACTGTTTTTCCATCGGGTAATATCAGTTTAGAATTTAAAAAAAAAGGGGGGGGGGGTGAGTCAGCAGCATATAGATATTACTGTCCCTTGTGAAGATCAATTTTAGCACAATTGCATACTTGGTATATGTTTCAGCAGATTTGTAACACAATCGTAAAAGCACAACACAAATGAAATGGTAATGAAGATAATATGACATGAGCAGTGTTCCCAATAGATTCTAGTTTCTTCCTCAGTTGAGTCTTTGGAACTAAACTGGGTCCTCTCTGCATACCTCATCACTGGAAGAGAGGAAGAAGACAGGGTTCAGGAGGAGGAGGAGGAGAAGACAGCAGCCCTGGCCTTCCGCCTAGATTTACACTGGAGAACAGTCTCCTCCTAGCACGTTACCATGGCAACCACCCCCTTCTCAGTAGCTACTCAAGCAGACAGCCACAGAAGGAGCGAATGAGGAAAAGAGGGAGAGAGCGGTTTGACGCCATTTTTAGAACCGATGTTTTCATTCCCCTTCCCTCCTGTTTGGCTCGTTTCTGAGTCAAATGATTCAGCGTTATGCGTGTTTTAAATACATGGCGGTGGCTCATTAATGCAGTTAAACATACCTACACCGTCCTCTAATATTCCTCCATGTTTGAGCGCAGATACAGTATCATTGGTCAGTCTGTGTGCATTGGAGGCTAATTTGCTTCTTGGTGTACAGCATTTCAAGGGATGTAAACGTTGCCCCAGATATCCTTTGTCTGTGGGAGTCAAACCAGGCGTAATGATGTGATCTGAACGGACTGAAACATATGTTGTGCGTTCTGCATCAGCATGTCTGCGTTTAGTTCCACGTGCCGCCTCACGTGTTTCCTGGATGCTGTGGGTTCTCGCATGCTATTTTAGTGATGTTCTCTCTTTTCACCTCCATGTGTCTGTCTGTGTGTCTCCAGGTGAAATGGATGATGTACTGGATAGTATTTGCATTGTTCAGTACAGCGGAGACGGTCACAGACCTGCTCCTGTCATGGTGAGTCAGGAGCTTCCCGTGATCATAACCCTCATGTCTAACCAGCCTGTAATAAATAAGCAGCTTATGTAATATCAATACAAGCATTCATATTATCATTATCTAGTGATATGGTTGTTATTTTTAGCACTTTCTTTTTTTTTTTTTGTTTTTTAAACATGCCTTGTTTTCATAGTTATTCAACCCTTTTTGCACCAGATCAGTGTTTTTTTCCTACTCTTATCCTGTTGGTTTTGCTACTCCAGCGATGCTTTCCTCACACATTTTACCCTGTTCCTTCTTCCTGTTGTGTTATGTTGCATTACCCAGGTTTCCATTTTATTTTGAGCTAAAGATTGCCTTTGTGATCTGGCTCCTGTCCCCATACACTAAGGGCTCCAGTGTCCTCTACCGCAAGTTTGTTCACCCAACCCTGTCCAACAAGGAGAAGGTAGAAACCCAACCCTTTATAACTCATTTAGTCAGAAATGTAAAGTGGTGTGCATGTTGACATTCAAGGTTCATGTGTGTAAGATTTAGAGTTGTCTAATTGCAGAAATGAGTATGTTAGCGGCGTATAATCATCTGAAAATAAGAAACATTTGTCATACATAGGAACAGATGCCCTCCATGCCATGTACCTTGAAACATCAGGGTTTTTTTTAATTTTTTTTTTTATATATGGTCAAGGGTTTCTACATGTAAAGTTGTTTGGCTCTTACTCCTGTAGATGTGACTCCAGCCAATATCCAGTTACAAGCCAGATTTTTCTCTCTTCTACTGTTATGTCTTCTTTATCCTGATTGTTTTTTTTCCCCTTTTCCTCCTCTATTTTGTCTGGTGCTGTAGGAGATCGATGAGTACATTGCTCAGGCCAAAGACAGGAGTTATGAGACCATGATGAGGTTTGGAAAAAGGGGTCTCAACCTGGCTGCTAATGCTGCTGTCACAGCAGCCACCAAGGTGAGCAGTTAGAACCTCTGATTTATCAAATGAATCCCACCTTTTCTTAACAGCTGTGGAGGTCAATCATGGACAAAGACCTATACCTAAGGCTATGTTCAGACTGCAGCCAAATGTGGCCCAAATCTGACTCTTTGCTACTATTTAACCTTTATCTGACCTTTTTAAAGACAGCACATACCAATTTTTTTTTTTTTTTTTTTTTAAATCTGATCCAGGCCACTTTCATATGTGGTCCTAAATCCGATACATATTGGATGTTTTGCAATGTGACGTCAGTCTGAATGGCCAGGTTGCATTTATGTGACCTTTACATCATTGAATCGCCAGAGATGAGTGTCTTATCATGAGAGTGTTATGGAGAGGTGGTCACAGATATGTTTAAGCATTTTTCTTGTCATTGGAAAATTCTGAATAGTCTGTGTCAGTGAAGCTGCTAACTTCACTATCCCACCACTCCTGACTCTGACTCCACATGCAAATACTCTGTTGTGCAGACGTTGCAGCCACAGCAAAACCCTAGCTCTGCTCTTTTTTTAATCTTCTACTTAAAATTATTTGACTGGTGCTGACTTCGGTTTTAGACAAACTTTATCAGTGCCACACACACAGACACAAGATCTCTCCATATTTACTTCCATAAACACAGTGTACGCTGCATGGTCTCGCATGACGTCAGGACCTCTTCTGCGTATGCAGGTCACTTCAGGGTCACATTCAGTTCTTACCGAGAACTGATAGAAGTTGCATTTAATTTGTAATATGAACGAGCATAGAAAAAATTGGCTTTCACAAAAAAATCCGAATTGTGCATTACGAGCTGCTGTGTGAACGTAGCCTAAGTGTCTGTAACCCAGTGGTTCTCAATCTTTTTCTGTCGGTCTCCCCTTTGGAGGAAAAAAAATCTCCAGGCCCCCCTCAAACCCAACAACATTATAACAGTGGTGCAAGTATCTTTTTATTTATTTATTGAAAGAAACATCAATATTGTAACAATACTTTTTGCTTGTCATGAATAATTTGTTAGAATAACTATTAAAAATAACTTAGAATTTTGCTTGAACAATACAAATAAACTCAAGACTTTTTTTCTAAATAAAAATTGGAAATGTGCAATTATCTTTCAACAATGACAACAAAGTAACTTTTTTTTTTTTTTTTTAGATCAACTAACATATTTTGGTAACAAAGGTGAACATTTGAACAATATCAGTGTCTTAAATGAATACGTTTACATTGCACATCTCAGAACATTAAAGTACAAACCGTGCAAAAACAGAAAACTTGGACATTTTTCTTTTCCAGTCCAATTCTTGTCCATTCTCCAAACCTAAAGTCTTTTTCTAGTCTAATGACAGATCATCATGGCAGTAGATTGCTTTGTTGTACGTCCCTAACATGAGTCCTGGGTGCTGCAAGGCTAAAACATTAGTTCCACCTGCTACATGTGCAAACCTGCAGAAACAAAACTCACCCAGGAGTAATCCCATGCCCCCTGTGGTGGCCCACCCCACAGTTTGAGAAACAATGCTGTCACCAAACATTTTACTTCCACCTGGGATTTTGTGTATTATAATGTGATATTTGTACTTGAGTCCTAAGCCTTCTGGCAGAAATGTTTTACCATGCTTGTGCTAATATGATGACAGTAAAGCTTCCATTCTATTCTAAATGGTTGAATATCAGCTATGTAACTGGGGACTGGAATCTTTAAGGTATTATTGATGTTACTGCTCACACTGATGCAGATTATTAATATGGTACAGAATTCTTCTTGGTTGTTTTGAACAGAATTATTCACTTTATCTTCTCATTTGTAGTGTTGGTCTATATTATTAATAGATGATTCATATTGTTCTGATGGAAAGCGCAGCATTGTTTGGAACTAATCATTATCATAGGCTCTTCTTTGGTTATGATGGTTCTGTGAAACAATTATCATAAATAATTATTCACTGCAAAAGAAAATAGTTATTCACTCATCCCTGTTATGTATAAATCTGAATACAGAATTGTCAGTATTTTGGTATTTTTCCAGTGGCTTTTAATGTCTAAACCTCCTCTTTTGTGCAAAACTGAGTTTCTTGACTAGAGATCAGATGATGCTCTGACCGTTTCAGATTAACTTTATAAACAGGGCCACAGCGTAATCAGCAGACTACCAGTCACCTTCAGGCAGTATCTCATGTTCTTATTGGGGTTCCAGGCTGGTACCTCCCAGGTACTCAACAGCTACTGTGCAGACAAACTATGAGCGACACATCAAACTGTTCATTTCCCTGCTTTTACTTGACAAACTTTCACTAGGTTTTGTAACAGATTGCTTATGTTTTCACCCAAATATGCAAAGATTTGGTGCATTCTAAAATCCCTGTCTTTTAATTTCAGCCTTTTCTTATTTGTGGGTCTAGGACTAGTCTGTGTGAACATCCATGTGTCTGTTTGTTGTGATGTTCAGGGGCAGGGTGTCCTGTCAGATAAACTGCGGAGTTTCAGCATGCAGGACCTGACTCTCATCAATGCTGACGATGACTTGGCTCTTCACACGTCAGACGGCCGCATGAGACGGGACCCCATGGATGACATGAGCTCAGGGGCCAGCACGCTGCCCCGGGCCAAGAGCACCACTGCACGGCAGAGTAAGTCCACACAACATGCACAAACACACACTGCCTCATGAGCAAGCATCAACACTTTTGCATGAAAATACTGCAAACACCCAGTGTCTCCTGTTAGCTGATTGGGACACTGACTTTATTTAGCCTTAAGCAAAGTAGACTCATGTGATTTTATACACTGCAGGATGTCACAGCGGAAAAAAGAGGTGAGAACAAGGCAGAATTGGTTGAGTTTTGGGGAGGGGTGGGGGGGTGAAAGCATGTGATTCAAGTAGGACGAGAGGCTTGGAAGGCCTGCCTTTTGTGTCTTTACACTGCTGCCCGACTGTGTGGGCCTGACTGAACTGAATACAGAGACTGTGCAGAAATGACTGAATGAGGCAGAGAGGCATATTTACATTTATTATTTTACTCACAAAGAAATCACACAGTCAACACTGAAAGAGGCGGAGTTAAATAGCAATCATCAGACTTTTTACTTGCTTCACTAGAGGAAAATGGTAAAAACTTGCTCAGTTGGATGTTTTGTTTTTTTCAGGCCATGATGCAAATTGACACACACACAAATGAACTGGTTTTACATTGGAATTCTTCACATTTCTTTTCTAAATGTGTATATTGTTGTGCACAAAAACAGTATATTAAACATTTATAAGTGCTTTGCATCTGTTTTGAAAATCCATGTACTCAATTTAACATCTCAAAGGATCTACAAATATGTGCCCACTAGCAAAAAGGGAATCATGTTGAATATAAATGCAGTTGTTGCTCAAAATGAAGGTATGTTTCAATTCCCATAGGGTCCATCCATGTGTCTCTGAGTGCACTAAAACAGATGCATCACAAATGACCCATCTGTATTTCTATAAGCTCAGCAGATTCCCCCACCTACAGCAGAGTATACTGTTCAGGCCTGTTTGGTCAGATAATATTCCGCTGAAACTGGATTTTAAACTTCTGCTAATGTGTGTTGTCTTTTCTGTACTGGTCTCTAAATGCATCTTTAGCAGCTTCAGTGTGTGTATATATACCTGTTCTGCGCTGCAGTAGATGGAAATGAAAAGGGAGTTGTAACGGTACGAATTTGTAAAAGTGGTTATGACTTTCCACAACAGACACTTTAACAACCTGAGCTATGACGACCCCTCCCCTCCTGCCAAAGCAGGTGTCAATGTTTACATCAGTGACAGGATGAGGCGGTACCGCTACCGTCACTGTGTTCACAAGAAGAAGAAAAACATGAGTCTGTATCGGAAGCAGCAGTCGGGGAGAATCTGTCTCCATAGAACAGTAACGTTAACTGATGTGCTGATGTTCCCATCAGCCTCTTTGGGTTTTAATGACTGTCCAGACACTTCACTTTAATATAAACGCTGCCACTTAATGCAAAGTTTCTGATTTTGGAGTCCAGTGGACAAAGAATTCCAGCCGTAGTAGTTACAGAGTTTTCATTCTTTTTTTGTTGTTCATGGTGGGTAATGGAGTAAATATTTTCTTTTTGTCTGCATTTATTCTCATAGTTTAACACCACAAACAAGGTGTCAACTTTTTATGAGATTGATGCATATTTTATTCTTGCAGCCTAATATTTAGTGCGCGACCGTCACCAGCCCCCCCCTGGGAGCTTAGCTGTCATTCTTTATTACATTTTCCTATTAAGAACCAGAGAGGGCAGTGCTGCACCGCGGTGAGTTAAGGGGGACACATAGAAGATAGCAAAAGACAAAACGAAGGGGGGGGGGGGTTCTGTGATGCAGAGCGGATGGTTACATGAATAGACAAACAGAATCTAACAGAAATGTGGTGATTGATATGTGAGCCCTTTTGGCCTTTTCCTGCTCTTGTGGGGTTTTTTGCCTGAAAATCACACTAAAGTGTTGGGCTTTCAGAACCGATCCTAACAGAGGGGGGCAGCATTTATCAGAAACTGGTGATGTTGATCATCCATTGCAGGTCAAAATGCACCTTTCATATCCTCATGTGTGACTTTAACCTGTAGTTTATGTTATTAGTGAGAAAATGGACCCAAATTAAACACGCATCAATGTAATTTTGAGTGTTTTTCAGTATTGTTTGTCTTTTTAGTAGCTGGATGAAACGCCTATATTGAATTGTCAAATTTAAATTTTGATGTTTTTATATATATATTTTTTTCTAATTATTTAAATTTTATATAGATTTTTTTTGCTGCATAAAAGTATATTTCTCCCAGTTTGTTAAACAACTGGTCTGTGTTTCATCATCATACAGCTCTCACTTCTCATGGTGGACACTACAGTGATTCAGCTGTGATGTACCAATTACTTATAACACAATGTTTTTGGCATGCTCACCCAAGCAGACATCTTTGCAAATGCAATAATTTCTTTGACATAACATGAACCCTACTTTTCTTCTGGCTGTTTTTTTTTCTTTGTTTTTAAATTACTACCATTACAAAATACCCCTTTAAGAAAAGGCAGTAGTCTGACATTTGTCTCTTCAGTGGTTTCAGCTCATTGTCTTCATTTACTCTGAATCATCTGCATATTACACTTTCAGTTTGAACTCTGACCTTCTCTCTCATTGAGTGATCACAATTTATTTATTTTTTTCCCCCACAGCCCGTTCTTCAGCAGCCACGTCCCTCGCTGATGACGCATCATCCCAACACAGCTCAGATCTGTCAGACACGAGGACTGAACACTCTGACGAAGATGTGGGGGAGAAGACGGCGAAGCGCAGTACTGCTGTCAAGACAACCAAGAAACCTGCTGCTGCGAAGACAGAGGTAGGTCATCTCTGCACTCACTTTACAGGTTTTGAACTTTTCTTCTTTGTTTGTCCTTTGTATCTTAGAAAATAAGTTCCTCAGGTTTTAGTTATTCTTTTACTACTTCAAAATCCATTCATCAGTCTGATTTTCCACTTCTCATACAGTAATTGAGTCTCCTACATATAATTTGTGGACTACCCCTTCAAATAAATAAATAAATCCACACACACTCCTCTGGAAATCAATACTATCGTGGTGTTTAAAAATGAATAGGCACTTTTCTTTACATGATGTGGTGTTTGGAAACATTACAGTTGTGATGTTTTGACCAGTTATTGCTAATAAATGCTCTAAGCGACTGTTTTATTTTGGGTTAATTGTTGGAAGTACTTTCAAGAGCAAACAGTTATTTGTAATTCTGAAAAAAAAAAAACCATGTTATTGTTCCATTTTTGCCCAATTTTATGCTTTTATTTCTCTTCATGTTATATTTTTTTTCCCCCTGGGTGTTGATGTTACAGAGAAAACACCCATTTCTGCAGAAACATTATGATACAAATGAAAATAAGCAATGGGAGAAAAACTGTACAATGTCAGTGGTATTGATGACTTTTTTTTTTTTTTTGTGTGTGTGTGTGTGTGTGTGTGTGTGTGTGTGTGTCCCTTTTTTAAGACTCAAACCAAGACGGTGAAGAAACCTGTAAAGAAGAAGACCACGACTAACACCGCAGAGACGCCACCATGAGGCCTGTTGTCTGTGTTACCCGGCCTACATTCTGTCCACCCCACAGCCTCCAGACCCTCTCCTCTGTCCGGTCTCCACACACACACACACACACACACACACACACTGTATTAACGCACCAAAACTGTGTCACTGTCGCTGGTTTTTAAAGAAACGTGCAGAACTAGTTTTAAACAGTCCGTGGCTCCCTCTTTGTTGCGTTTCCTCAGTTGCAGTCTCACTCTCTTCTCCTTTTTTAAACCCAAAGAAATATTTGTAGTACTAGTTGACCTTAAGGTGATTCACATTGCATTGCCTGCTGGGACATTCTCCAGGTGAAGCTTGACTAAATCTGTCAAATGTGAGTTATTTAGTCTTTTTGTGTTTCCAGTTGATATAAATCCCTCTCAGTGAGTCAGAGGAACAGGTTTGACGGCTCATCTCAACCTGCCCATGACGATAGAAATCCTAAAGGTTGTGTCCAAAACACAGGCACCATCCTGGTACATTCGGCTTGAAGTGCCCTGTAACCTGTCAGTCAGTGTCGTAGCTCATGTAACGGTCTAATTTTACCAGGTTATTACTGCTCTACCTTACTTCGCTTCTATGTTTTAAACCCGTTGTCTGCATTTTCAGTTTCAAGCCCTGATTCCTGTGAATGAACCGGTCTCTGCTATGTTCACTTCCACTCACGGCATCTTTTTCTTTTTTTTTTTTTTTTTGTCACTGCTTTAAAGGCAAAGTATGTAGCATTTCTGGCTTGTGTCTGTAAACGGAGCTGGTTAAACCTGATGACTCCTCTCCTCTGTCGTCTGCATGAATAGAGCAAGTGTCAATAACGAGGAGAAAAATAAATAGAAAACCGTTACTTCGTGGTTCTATTGTAAAAAATGTAGACGCACCATCACAAAACTGTATGGGAATATTCTAGAGGCAAAATACAGCCAAAAGAGGAGACCAGAATCACTTCGATTTTGCCTGTACATGTTTCATAATGCCGTAATAGACTATGAACTTGCTGCTAAAAGTCCTTGTGGATGTCCAAAACACAGCAAAACAGGAGGGAGGACTGTAGAGAATACAGGCGGAGAGCAGATAAATACACAATCACACACTGACAGGGTAAGAAGTGACGACTGAGATGGATTATTATTGTCTATATTGTGCTTCTTCAGGACAATATTACACGTTTCGCTTTTTAATGTGATTTTTAGTGTGAGTGATGGAGGAGTTTTAGTGTTGGTCTGTTATCCTTCACATAGACTTCACCCTCTAATGTTACGTTCATCCACAGTCATCATTTGCTCGGATTTTCAGTTCCGTTGATCGTTAAATATAACTGAGTTGTGCATAGTCAGACCTGTAGTTCAACAGCGATAGGTCTGTTCTAATAGATTCATAGTCATAGAGGAGTTGCCAGTGTTTGTAAGGTAGCATATCTGCTTTAGGTGTTTCGACATATCGGTTGTTAAACATTGACAGTGCTGCTCTCGCTTTTTTTGCCCAGCTCTGTGCTGACACTTTACCCCCTATAGTATCTGTTTACTTAGAGCCCAGGATAAAGCAATATGAAGATATTCAAGCCAAAACCGACACTGTCCCGTAAGGAAACTGGTCTCTCATCCCTGTGACACTGTTTCACACGTGGAGGGAGTGTCAGACAAGGCTGTGGGTGTTCCTGATCACACCAGACTCCTTTTGTGGTCGACAGCTACTGCATTAGGAGCAGATTCTCCAGAGTGCTCTTTCATTAGAGATATAAAGCATGAGACTACTTCTGCACTCATTACTGCTGTCAGCAGTGTGGCACTAGTATGAACCAGTAGGGGGAGACAAACCCCACCTCAATCAATGACAAAGTTACTAAATAATATGTAAACACGGTGTAAATAATAACCTTGTGTGTATATATAGTATGAGCTTGCTTGCCTTATTCATTTCCATTTAGTTTTCTAAAATGTTCTGTGTTTTTGATTTCTGACGGTCTATGTTCTGAAGCTTGGACTTCATTAATATGGACCGTAGTGTTGGCAATGTTTATATTTTCAATTGATGACTTTATTTCACTTTTATCTGTCTTTACTTGCTGAGATATTTTAACGCTTCTTCATCACCAAGTAGTATACTTTTGAGTATGACCTGATGTTTACTCGGACTGGTTAACGGGTATTTGAGGACCAAAGGTTCACCAGTCTTTGTTTAGTTTCTTTTTTTTTTTTTAATGAAAGGTTTGCACTCAATAAAAGAATATGGCACACAGTTTGATATTTTGTCTTAATATTTAACTCTGCAGTTCTTTTTTTTTTATCCTTCTTTTAATGTCTTTTTGGATATTTATTGCTACTTATGGTCTGTTTATAATTACTATTGTATAGAAGGATGTTAATTTTTTTTTTTTTTTTTTCTTTGTGCCAATTCTTGACGCTTCCATGTCAAAACGGATAACCGTATGTGTGCTGGGACAATGATATTAACAAGGTCATCTATCAGTAATAAAACTACTAATAAAGGAAATGAAGTCGGTGTGTTTCTTTCTCTTACGTCTAAACATGTAAAACATTAGTTCTGAAAAGCTTGAGGTTAAGTGATCAGCAAATTTAGAGGAAAACAACTGCATTATTTATTTATTTTTTTCCCCTCTCCAAACCTGGTGATACCAGCTAACAAATATGAGGAAACATGGGTTACAATTAACGACTTTTGAAAATTTTTTTTTGTTTATTAATGTGGGATTAGGAAAATAAGAGAGCAGTATTGGCTGTGACGGGGGTCTGTAGATGGTGAGGCTTTATTTAGGACATGAAACTGATCGATCTTACAAACTGGTGGTGAGTATAGACTAGCTTCCACTTCAGGACACATCTGCTCTAGCACTGTCAAAGCCGTGCAATGTCACATTTATTTCCACCCACAATTAAGTCAAGATCTTGTACTGATGATGGTTGTTGGACTGCTGTGAAGTCTTCTTATCCCAAAGGTCTGGAGTCTGTGGAAGCAAATCTGTGTGAAAATGATTTCTCAAGCTCTCTGAACCAGTTCTTATTTTATTTTAATTTTTTTTTTTTTTTTTTTTTTTTAATTTAGTCTGAATTCCAATTTTCAGGTCCAGTGTTTACGTTTAAAAATTGAGAAGCTACTCAGTGCATCAGTTAGGGGGAAATAACTCATTGCAGCTGAAACGACTTGATCGTTGAGGAAACAAAATGCCATTTTGTTTATAATATGAGGTAGTTAATATAGATGCTGTGAAATAATCCAGATTTTGTTAGACTGAGAGAATTACAGTTTGATTAGTTGATCAATACAGTTAACTCTATTTTAAGGAAGCAACATTTTGTCTTGAGATGCTGAAAAATAATAGTAAATACTTCCATTTATCACTATACATAGTGGATACAAGTCCAGTCAACACAAATCAGAATAATTTAATTGGATGAAAATGGAAAAAGGGATGTTTCCATATTGTAATATAAGAGTGATACAAAATGGTAAAAATAGAACAGTACAGATCTGTAGTTGGTTGGCTCTGTGATGTGAATGTGGCTGTACATAAATGTTTCACATCATTCTCAGAGGGATTTTAAACATCCTCATTTTCTGAATTTCTATCAATAACATAAAAGTACAGTATACATACAGTATCTTGTCTCTGAAAACATGGACTGTAGTATGAATACAATTTAAAAGGGAGAGGAAAAAAAACCCCTCTGTTCCATTTCATAAATGGATGAATTCTCTGAAAACAAATGCTGCTGCCAGTGTTGGTCTACTTGGAATAGAAATGCATGATCACCATTTTTAATTAAAAACAATCACTAACACATATTCTGTTTGGTCTTTTTGGTGTGTATTTTTATCCTCTCACAATTTTTGTTGCCATTGTGATCCATGTCATGACTAACTTGGATAAATCTGCAACTCTTAATACTGTTAAATGTACTTAAACAAAATCTTAGGTGTGACCAAAGAAATCATATTTATTCAGAGTTGGTAGAGGGTGGAGTTTTCATCCTGCTTTAAAATCAACTTTTTTCTTTTTTTACCATAATTTATTGTGAGTTGTATTTGTGTTGACTTGATTTTATATTCTGTACTCGTTTTCTTTTTAATTTTTTCTACAAATCATAAACTATTATACATAAATGATATATATATTTTTTGACATTCTGAAGGAGTATCGAAGTGGACCACAATGTGTAATAGATTCCTTTTAGGTGGTTACAAAATAACATACAATGTGAAATACTGTGATGATATGAATGAAGTTTGTTACTAATTAAAAACATCAGATTTTTTTTTACCTTCTGAGTTTGAGTTGGATAAAGAAAGACAGAGTAAAGACAGTTTTGTATTATTGTGTGTGTGTGTGTGTGTGTGCGATATAAATAACAGTTGATTCCGTTAAGACTCATTGAATGCAGTGATGTGACAAGTCTTCTGGGCCAAGATGTCATTTGTTCTCCAGATAGCTAGGCAAGTAAGATGGAGAGAGAGTGGAAGTAATGATAGTGAAGCTGAGTGATACAGTCTCACCATCTGGAACAATGAGGAAATGACAGTCTCCACCCACGTGTGTGTCCAGTCGGGTGATTCACCACAGAATACTGCGATATTTTACAGTTCAAACTACACCCTTCAAGCAAATGCATTGTTTCTTTGCGTATTACTCTTACACCACAATAAGTACACAATAAATGAAATTAACACTTGAACCCCTGAGACATTATTTCACTGACCCTAACGGGCTGCTTGGGCTGTAGATGTGTCATAAAAGCTGCTGTGAGTATGTGTTTGTGTTCCTTTTCTTCAGTGGTTTTGCTGTAGTGTGTGGTGGAATAACAGAAAAAGACAAAGGGAAGAACTGAAGTTTAACAGGTTTTTACTAAATAAGGCACTCGGACTGTACATCAATAAGACATTTAGGATGTTGAACATGAACTGTGAGCTGGAGCACACTGAATAAGTAGTTGAATTTTGGCCCAGTCATTTTTCTGGGAGCTCTTTTTTTTTTTTTTTTTTTTTTTTTTTTTTTTTTTCCTAAATCAGTTCAGCTGCTTTTTGGTACCTGGTTGAACTCCAAAAAGCAGTTACATGGTCAAAAGTCTGTAATAACACAGTAAAAATGATAAAGATGATAAAAAATAATATAAATAAATAAATAAATAATAAAGGAAAATCACCACAACACTGCAAACTACAGTAAAGTAAAAAAAAAAAAAAAAAAAAAAAAAAAAAAACCCCAAACCATCTGTTTTTATAGTGAGTCAGTCTCGTTCTCTGCTCTGTGCTTTTCCCTCCATTCCACAGGAAGTGGTGGTGGTGGTGGTGGTGGGGGTGCACTGAGCATGCTCAGATGTCTATGTAAGGAACAAGATCTAATCTATCAGCTGGTTTAGAAATTTTCCCATTGAGGAAACCGTTGAATTTTTCTCAATATTTCAAATAAATCATACGTAGAGAACGATCACCACAGGAAGGTCAGGGGTCAAAGGGTTAACGAATGTCATGGTTTATTTGTTTATTTATTCAGTGACAGTGTTGGTCACATGGATACTTTTCATCTGTTGTCCTGTGCCCACATAAAACTAGATTCACTCCTTTTCGAACAGCACTTACTGAATTTGTTGTTATTGATGATGTACTTGACAAGTGTTTTTGTTATTTTTTTGCTTTGGAAAAAATGTTTATTTTTAATTTTTTTCCTTTTAATTTATCTTTATTTTTGCCTTAGATTTGTGTGGTGCTTGTGTATTTGCTTTGCCACTGGTTCTTTGTATTCGTGAGATGTTTTGGTTCTTCCTTATGTTTGAAATGAAACAAACAAACTCCAGTGTAGATTCAGAGTTTGGACAGAGGACACAGCAGAGGTGGGGGTGACTGGGCTGGGGGGGATCAGTCTGTCTGCCCGGGGAATGAAAACTGTCCGTGAACATTAAGGGTCTGAATGTGACTCTTCTGTACCCCCTGCTGGAAGGGTTGGAGGGGGTTGTGATGATGCAGACTCTCTTCCAGACTGGTGTCTTCAGCAGCCTTCACTGCCCTCTACTGGTGTTAGTGGTCCATGACACCAGAGGTCTACAGGTTTATAAATACAAATACTTTCTTGTCACTCTCAGGTACACTGTATCTCAGGTGCTGGTGCTTTTAAGGTTCAAGGTACTTTATCATCCCCTATCGGTAAATCCATCCAGCAGTTCACACATCGACATCATTAACAGATACTTTACTTTAATTGAGTGTTTCTGTTTCAGATAACCTTTTGCTTACACTCTATACATTTTAATATTATTACTTCTCATGAAAATGATGAATTATGAGAATCTTAGCCAAGATATTTTTCCTGAGTGTTTTTATTTCTCTTTATGCCTCTGATTTAACCCAAACTTTTTTTTTTAGTTCAGGGGCCACATTCAGCCAAATTTGATCTGCAGTGGGCCGGACTAGTGAAATAATAACATAGTAATATATAAATAATGTCAACTCCAAACATTCCTCTTTGTTTTGGAGCAAAAAAAGTAAAATTATGTAATGAAATTTTTTACATCTACCAACTATCCTTCAAAACAATATGAATAACATGAACAAACTGACATTTAAGTGCAATTTTATTAATATTATGTCTCAGTTTATCATTTACGTATGTAAATTACAACGTAAAGATCATAGTGGATCTACAAATGCATAAAACATTAAATAACAGGCAGAATATTATTAAAATTCTGCATAAGAGATTTATCACTTTTTTAAATTAAAGGCTAGTCTGTAAATGTAAACATTTTTGTGTAATTTTACTTTTTTAAACACTAAAAGAGAAAAATGAGCAGTTTTCCTTATTTATAGGTTATTATGATAGTATTTCACTGGTCTGATCCACTGTAGATTGAACTGACCTAAAATGATTTTCAAATCCTTGATCATTGATAGGGAGCCTAAGTGAAGCGAATCTGTTTCCGATCGATTTCCGGGCCATTGGACCTAACGTGTCAAAAAACAGACCCTCCCACTATACCTTTAACTACCTGTTTCATCTACAGCAT
>JAQQZY010063550.1:0-10036 GCA_030068375.1 Ostorhinchus rueppellii | reverse complement strand
GACTCAAATTAATAAACTCCTTAAATACTTACCTGTGTCTCTGGTCTCGCTCCTGGGTTCTAACTTGGTACATTACACTCTGTGTTTTACCTCCATTCCACACGTGGTGATGGTGGGGGTGACGGTGGGTGCACTGAGCATGCTCAAATGTCTATAGAAAGACCAAGGTCCATTCTATCTGTACGTTTTGAAATTTTCCTATAGAGTTGAGTTTTTATGAGTATTTCAAATAAATCCTACATTCCTCATGCTCACCGGGGTCAGAGGTCAAAGGGTTAACATGTGCACTCGTATGACAACAGCCGTCAGAAGGCTTTTACACAGAACACAGAAACCTGGACTGTTACATCTCTTTACATGATGAATCCTTGAATCGTGGTTCCTCATTACTGTTCTGTTTGTGCAGGTGTCCTCCGTTCTTACACCGCCACGTGTTCATGTAATCTGACATTTCAGAAGCTGTTGTCTAACTTTAAAAGCAGCAGCGAGAACAAACAGACTCAACAACAGCTTTTATCCACAGGCAGTAACAGCTCTAATATGACTGATAATCACACAGAGCAGGAAATGATGTTGTGCCATATTTGGAATCGTGCAATCATGAATTTTTCACGTTGTTACTGAATGAATGAGTGTGTTTTTTGTGTAAATACTGAGTTTATAGGTACCTCTAGGCATGATTTTATAACTACCCGGCACCTTAAAGACTGTATTTTTAATTCTATTGGTCAATGACAGTAACGAGCATTTAACTCCATGGGTTTTACTGCTGATGTTGTAGAAGATGATGGTGTTTCCATGGTAACTACAGATTCTCTGAACATCCAAGTGGCTCATTTCTGATGACCATGAAAAGATGAAAAACTGTATTTGACACCAATTATTTACATGTATTGATAAGGTTAATGGATCAGCAGGTATTAAACGCTTTAGATCAGTAGATATTTTTGGTCGGTGATGGATGTTTAGGTTTTTATGGGTTCCTGATATATTTTACTGAAAAAGTCACTTATTCTTTGCTTTTCGCTGTTTTTGGTTTAATAACCCTCAAATGTAATCTCAGCATGATGATTAAAATGCTGATTATAAGTTAAATGTCAGAGAATACCTGATTATCACAGAAAAAATGCTAAATACAAAGGATATTATAAAAAACCAAAAAACAAAACTGTGTTAAATCACTTGAGAAACGGTAAAGAGAAGGATGAAACTGCCACAAATGTATCACTGGGTCTTTATGGGTTAGTTTTTTGCAGTTCTCATGTGCAGTTGAAGCCACAGTGTGTGATTATCTGTACAAACTGTGAATCCAATAGTTACATCTCAGCACAGCGGCTCTTTTGCAGCGGCAGCAGGATAAAAATCTGTACTGAAAACAGAGATTTTTTTTGAACAAAGTGAATTTTGTTATTTCGATAAATGACCATGGATAGAGAGACTTGGTTTATGTTTAATTAATGATATATTTTACTAAAAAATGCCACTTTTTCTTGATTTTATTCCGTTTTTCATACAACAACTCTCAAATGTAACCTCAGCATGATGATAAAGTACTTAATCAGAAAATAAAAATGTAAAAAAAAAAAAAAAAAAACCAACAGATTTTCACTGGGAAAAGAAATATTACTGGGTCTTTGTGTTCATTTATTTATTTATTTATTTATTGTAGTTTTCATCTGTTGTCGAAGCCACAGTGCGATTACATTATCTGTACAAACTGTGAATCCAATAGTTACATCTCAGCACAGCGGCTCTTTTGTAGTGGCAGCAGGATACAAATCTGTTTTCAAAACACAGATTTAAATTAAAAAAAAAAAAAGATCAATGACAATTGATGGAGCAACTTGGTTTATGTTTAGTTAATGATATATTTTACTAAAGAAGTCACTTTATTTTGAGTTTTCTCTGTTTTTGATATAATAACTCTCAAACATAACCTCAGCATGATGATTAAAATACTTAATTAGTAAATTAAATATGTTTAAAAAAAAACACACAAACACATTTTCACAGGAAAAATACTATAACTGTGTCTTTATGGGTTTTTATTTATTTATTTTTTGCAGTTCTCATTTGTAGTTGAAGCCACAGTGCGATTACATTATCTGTACAAACTGTGAATCCAATAGTTACATCTATGCGCAGCAGCTCTTTTGCAGCGGCAGCAGGATAAAAATGTGTTTTCAAAACAGAATATATATATAAAAAAAAAAAAGAAGATATTTTTAGTTGGATCAAAGATGATGAACTTGGTTTATGTTTAGTTAATGATATATTTTACTGAAATATCTCCATTTTTGGTATAATAACTCTCAAACTTAACCTCAGCATGATGATTAAAATACATAATCACTAAATGAAATAACAGAATATACCTGATTTTCACTGAAAAAATTGAAAATACTGAGGATGATGTTATAAAAAATGATGATAAATCACTTGAGAAATGGTAAAGAGAAGGATGAAATCATTTGGAAACTGGCACAAATGTATCACTGGGTCTTTATGGGTTAGTTTTTTGCAGTTCTCATCTGCAGTTGAAGCCACAGTGTGTGATTATCTGTACAAACTGTGAATCCAACAGTTACATCTCAGCACAGCAGCTCTTTTGTAGTGGCAGCAGGATACAAATCTGTGTTTTTTTAAAAGATATTTTTAGTTGGATCAATGACAGTTGATGAAGCAACTGGGTTTATGTTTAGTTAATGATACATTTTATTGAAAAAGTCACTTTTTCTTGAGTTTTCTTTGTTTAATATAATATAGTAACTCTCAAATGTAACCTCAGCATAATGATTAAAGTACATGGTCAGTCAATGAAACATCAGAAAATACCTGGTTTTCACTGAAAAAACGCAAAATACAGAGGAGAATATTATAAAAAACAGTGATAAATCACTTGAGAAATGATAAAGAGAAGGATGAAATCATTTGGAAACTGCCACAAATGCATCACTGGGTCTTTATGGGTTAATTTTTTTGCAGTTCTCATCTGTAGTCGAAGCCACAGTGCGATTACATTATCTGTACAAACTGTGAATCCAATAGCTACATCTCAGCACAGTGGCTCTTTTGCAGCGGCAGCAGGATAAAAATCTGTGTTCCGAGCATAATGAGATGGATCACATGCATGGCAGCACTTGCTAAGTTACATGTTTTTAACTATCTATCAACAGGCTCGTGTTCAAACCACTGCGGGCCTCCTATAGCCCAGAAGAGGCCGTCTCCTCTTTGACTGGCTGCCTTGTTAAAATGTGACTGTTTCTGCTGCGGCGTCGAAAAGAACGGCATCAAAAATAAATTATCGTTCTGAGGGTGCGATCATCCTCCCCTAAATCACTCACGGTTTGGTAATCACAGTCATCCTGATGGCAATAAGCCACATTTATTTCACCCGTCGGCGCTAAAAATAGACAAGACTTAGCATTTGTTCGTGTTCTATCTGCGGATGGCAGGTTATTGTGGCTGATGTCCGTGTGTGCGCCAGCCATAGCTGATTCACTTTCAATCCAATCAGCTCAAATTGTAAATAGAAACTGCCTCATTTGCTAATGGCCGGGTATTCATTCTGATATCTCCCTATTCTGTATGACAACCTTTTCATGCCAGACGCTTTTCAATTTTTTTTTTTTTGAATTCTGGAGAATATGCACTTTGCTGAATTAATTGCCGAATGGAAAACGTGTTGAATCCAGCTTTTGTGCCGGTATTCAAAGCCGCGGTTAAGCTCATGCGATTCACAAATTTCCAGCCCTGTCTGACGAAAATGCCTAATATAATTGACATCCATCGTGGTGCCATACAACAAGGATTTAGGCTGAAAAACAACCCCGATACTGGAGGAAATACAGCCTCCAGAAAAAGACAATACTCTGAAATGACAGATGCTACATGTAAAAAGCACCTTTCATTTGTCATTATCCCTATAAATAAGAATATGAAGAATCAGAGAAGAGATTCAAAGTCGCTATCGTTGTCTGTCGTGTGTCTTTGAGGACTGAGGAAACTTAAAGAGCAGCGAGGAGGGAAAAAAAGTGAGATGCTGTTTATTTCAGTCACACGAGTAATTGCCCACACTTTTGTTGCCGATAGAAGATATGTTCAACAATTAGGAGAACAAAAAAACAAAAAAAAGCTTGTGTGTTGTTCTGGGATTTGAAGTGAAAATCCCTTCTCTGTTCTATTTTCATTCCGCTGATGAGAAGTGATGCTTGAAGTTTCATCCGTGCAGACAGTGACGACTGTGGCTTAATCATACATCAATGATATATATGAGCTCATAATAATGCATACATGATGATAAGTATACATTTTTACTACGGTTTAGTGTAAAAAAAAAAAAAAAAAAAAAGGAAAATTATATGAAACTATTTACATTTACAAACCACCCTTTCGTAAAAAATGCAAAAAACCTGAAATGTCTTTAAAATGTAAGTGGAATTTTAACAGTATTATTTCTGTTCATGAATGTGTTGTGCATTTGTAGATCCACTGTGATCTGGAACTTGTAATAATGCAGGTGTAGATAATAAGCTGAGGCAGAATATTGTTGAAACCGCACCTGTTATCCTTAAGATATTCCAGCTTGTTCATGTTCTTCAGATTGTTAAAGAAACATGATGTAATTTTCCTTTTTTCTCTTTTATTTTACTGGTCCCAGCTGAGATCACATTAGACCCAATGTGGCCCCGGAACTAAAATTACATCTGTAGAATATAAATGAACCTCAAGACTTGTGCACAGCGTTGCATGTCAAACTGAAAGTCAGCTGCAGCCAACTAGCTCTGTCATTTAGGTGTGAGGACATATGAGGACGAAGCTCCGACTCCATCCCCTTGGACTAAACAGGGATATTTAAGTTCAATCTAAAACCAGCGACGCCCACAAACCACACCTCTACCCCAGGTTTGCGAGCAGGAAGGAGCTGATGCAAACGTCTACAAGGTCGGGAAGTAATGTAGGGGAAAAAAAACCTTCCACAGTGTTGTCGACATATAGACTACATCAGCAATTTCACAAAGTTATAATAGGGAGAAAAAAAAAAGTCCTCCTCCTTCTGTCAGACTCAGGGGAGGACACCTGAAGGTGACACAGCTGCGTCTGGTGCTATCACAGCTTCAATCCAGTTGGGATGCTTGATGAATCAGCATCAACTTACCATGCGACTAATATAACTTTTTTTTTTTTTTTTACTCAATGCGATGTCACCTCTGATCAGTGTTGGGATCCACGTTGGGAACGGTTAAACTTCTCAAATGTTTTTAATAAAATGATCAAGGCTGTCAAAATTAAGACGTTAACGCAGATTCATCTGTTATAGGGCACTCGGTGAAATACTCTGACATTAAACACTTCAACCTCAGTGGGTTACTGGGCATCATCATCTACCTGCTCTTACCTGAAAACATCTGAGCAGCACTTGTGAAAAAGTAAACACATGTATTAACGTTACTAGTTTCTTTATATCTTCATTCATTCATTTTCTATACGAGCTTTATCCTCACTAGGGTCACAGGGGTCACATGGAGGGGTCACATTCACACCTATGGGCAATTTAGATTAGCCCATTAACCTATTAGTGCATGTCTTTGGATTGTGGGAGGAAACCGGAGAAAATGAAGGAGAAAACCCACGCAGACACGGGGAGAACATGCAAACTCCACACAGAAAGGTCCCACCTGTGACTGGTGCTGGACCTTCTTGTTGTGAGGCACGAGTGCTAACCACTGCACCACCTCTTTAAGTCTTCATTTCTTAATAACTTAATGGGTTTTTCCTGATTCCAGACATTCAGCTGATAAAAGATGCGTCACACAACCACCAGTGACACTCTGGAACGCCCAAACATGTCAGGTAAGCAAAAACCTCAAAATGTCTGGAATAAGGAAAAACCCATTAAGTTATTCACATGTATTATTTACAGCTTCCAAATCGATAACATCCCTCTGTATAGTTTTATATATATATATAAAAAAAAACTAAAAAAAAAACTGCACGTGCCATTTATGATGAGAGTCTGTATGTCATACAGGAGTCATAACTCATTACAATCCTGAGACCGAAATATCATAAATTAAAGAATTACTTTTAAATAACAGTGAAAAGTAATCTGTAATGACTTAGAGTTTGGAAGTCACTTGGACAACACTGCCTATGATCCATCACTTTGTTTTCCTCTGCAGTGCTGCATCCTGATGTTCAGTTTGAGAACAAATAAAAATACATTATCGGAACAAAACATGTTTGTTTGTTTATAGTTCCAGACTGCTTGCAATTTTTCTGCTTGTGACTGCAAGTAATAACACAAAGACATGTAAATAGCCTTGAAGATAAACCACCAACGGAAGAAAAATTGTGCATTGACAGAAAAACAAATGTATTTATATAAAATGACATTCTCTTTCAATAAAAAAAGACCTCAGATTGGACATTTTGAGATGCTTGTTGCGTCGTGCTCAGGCTATTCCAGACTGCAGCCTGAGGCGGCTGATTCCATTTCTTTATTTCAAAGGGATGCATCATTAAAAGTGTTTGCAGGGAGACACATGCTTTCTGTTGCTGCCTATTAACTTCTATTTATATTTCATGATTTATTTACCAGCAGCTTATTAGCATAGATGCATCAGAGAGGAGTGACACCAAAGGCCACTGTCGATTCCACATTAATGAAAAAGCACTTAAAGAAGCTGGAAATTTGAAACAGGAGCAAGGAATTAAAATATGTCAAAGAGCCAGCTGGCATCGAGCCAGAAGTCTGAACATAATCCCACGTAAGAACGTATATCTGTCGTGTGTGTGCGGATGTATTATTGAACGGGATCACTCTTTTGATGTTTTGAAACACACAGGCATCAAAACATTTAAGACTTTGGAAGAGGTTGCTGCATAACGACAACACAGAGAAAATGAGTGACATTTAAAGCTGAAACGTGTCCTGTTGGGACTGTTTACGGTTACACTGGCTTCACTGGTAATTCGGTTCCATTCATAGACCGCGAACTTGGAAGAATTGTTTGTCTTTTTGACCACCATCTTGTTTTTTGTTTCTTTTTTTTTTGCAGGAGCTGGAGTACAGCCGTGTGGAATGCTAATGCTAATAACTGCCTGACATGACTAAAATTGATATAATAAATGCAGATGGCTTCCCTCCTTGATTAATATGAGCACTGACAGTTGTGTTTGATTACACGGATGCCAGTTTTGCATAATGTATAAAGTTATTTTTGGCATTAGCCGGTCTAATTAGCATGCTAGCTGACAAACAATATGATCCACTTAGACCACTACTTAAACTTTCGATCAAGAAAAAAAAATCTAGATGATCCATTCATAGATTGTGAACTTTGAAGACCTATTTAGCATTTTTTTTACCACTGCCATCTACTATTTTTCTTTTTTTGATTGGCAACAGGAACACTGGTAGAAGAGCAAAGACATAGAAATCACCAAGCTAATGCTAAAGCTAACAAGCGTCTAACATGAATAAAATTGTCATTTAAATGAAACGAATAGCTTCAGCTCTTTCATGAACGTTTGCACAGACTCTTATAATCTATACAAATATTGTTAGCAGTAGCTGATCTAATTAGCATGCTAGCTGACATATTATATACTCCAATTAGTGTAACCACAACTACACTACAGCTGTCTGTCAAGAAAAAAAAAAAAGTTTTAATCAATACAAACTCAGAAACTCCAGCTGAGCACCTTGTATGTGTTATTGTAACCATGGTGATCATTGTGTTTGATTACAATAATGTTAATTTTGTGTAACTTACAAACATATTTTAGTACAAGCTGGTTAGCATGCTAGCTGACAGACTATATAATCTAATAAAAAAGGATGCAAGCTTTAGCTAATGTTGCTACATGATACGAACAGACTAAAATAACCCTCGTGAGTAGTCTGTAGTGTTTTATTAACAGCATTTTGAGCAAACTGGCAATAAAAGCCTTTTACCAGAGACTTATTATTGTTGTGTTTTGAGGAAAATTATCAGATCAGTCTTAACTCACAAGTTTGTTCAAATACATATAGCCAATATTAACTATATTATATGCCTGATAGAATAGATAATGCAGTTACAGCTTTGCTAAAGTCCAATTTAGCATCACAATTAACTTTTTTTTTTTTTTTTTAATTTTCTGGTTAAAAAAATGATCCTGTGATGAACTTTTGATGGTATCTGGGAAAAACTCCATCAGTCATGCCATGATTACGCGCTTAACACTTGTATGGTGTTTTGGTCTGTGGGACTTTTTATTAAAAGAAAAATGATGAGTAATGACTTTTTTTTAATACATTTTTTCCCCTTATATCTTGTTTATATTACAATCTATAAAAAAAATTAAACAAGTAGCACTTTAATTCATAAATGTGATCAAGCAAAGCAAAAGGCAAATATTTAACAAATGTGCTTTTTTTGTTGCTTATAATTGGGATAAATTAAACATCTGTTCAGTATTTTAACATTTTAACATAATTGTTTTATGTTGGAATAAAAAAACCCCACAAATGCAGTGGGTCCACCACACCCATGAACACTGGCTGAATAACAAAAATGTGAACTCCACACAAGGGTTAAACACGACTGGGAAAGAAAGGAATGAATGAATGAACAGACAGACATCACATGAGAGGAGATGCCTATCAGGACAATCCTCATGAATTAAAATGAGATTTCCTACTTTTCCTATTTCCTGTTGTTATTTATTCTTTATTTATTTGTCCAGGAATCTCCCATCAGTCCAGTCTTTCAGGAAGTCTTGGTACAAATGTTTACAGTGAACACTTTTACATATAAAATACTTTAAAAACAAACAACCAACATAAAAAAAGACGAAGAAAAAAAAATCCCAAGCACTAAAAGGGAATAAAGTACCAAACTATTACAATTTAGCATTTCTGTCCATTCTGTAGAGGCATATAGAGTCAATAAACTCTGCTCTGGATCAATAAAATGAATCTAAATCTGTATCTAAATAGGCAAATTGTATGTTTTCGTGCTGTCGGTCACATTTCACCATAATGTACAGAGTTATTATCAGCAGGTGAAATGTCAGCTCCATAGTCTGTGTTTTCTCTGCTTTTAATAGATGCGATCACAATTTTTTTATTGTTATTTTAACAGCAAATTGGGTGGTTTTGACTGAATGTACTCCGCTAAAGACCGTCAGTAGCATTTATGTGCAACACTTCCTGCACCATCTGAAAACATCCCTTAAATACTGCAGAAAACACAGAAAACTGACACTGTTGCCCATAAAGTTGAATATTTTTACCTCTTCTTGGAAAATATTTGTGACAATGTGATTTATTCTTGATACATAAAGTGTAACTGGGACTAAGTTTGTTACCATTGGACCAGGTCAAAGGTCATTACTTATGTGTAGAAATAGGAACAAAAAGAGTAACGTCTCTGAACATTTATAGGCAACAGTGTATTTACTATATTTTCTATATTTTAATTTAATGTGAGTCTGAAGTTTTCAAACTATTTTGGACACTTTAGATCTCCATAGTTCCTCGTATATTTCTTCTCTATAACCTCCATATTTATATATATATTTCTTATGTATTTGGTAGTCATTGCACATTGATATTTTGGCATTTGTACCATACTTTAGACTAACTCATGAAAATATAATATTATTTTCATTAAATTATGAAGTTTTTTATTTGTTTTGTTTGTTACACTACAACTTTACTCTCATAATATTGGGGCTTCATTCTCAAATATGAGAACTTTATTCTTGTAAAGTTATGATTCTTTTTATATTTGACTCAACTTTATTCTCATAAAATAAATTATGACTCTTTGTATTTAACTCAATTTTATTCTAATAAAATTTTAACTTTTTGTGTTAGACAACTTTATTCTTGTAAAATTATGACTTTGTATTTGACTCAACTTTATTCTCAATATGACTCTTTTTGTATTTGGCAATTTTTACCTCCACCAAGGAGGTTATGTTTTTGCCGGCGTTTATCTGTTTGTTTGTCTGTTTGTTTGTCTGTCTGTGTACAAAATAACTC
>JAQQZY010063435.1:0-10040 GCA_030068375.1 Ostorhinchus rueppellii | reverse complement strand
TGTACGAACTTTAGCTTGAATGGTTCGCTAGTCGTACAGCAGCACAGAGTTACATGATGTGAGTACAGCACAGTAGTCGAAAAAAACGCGTCTTAGAACGGAAATCAAATAATCGTTTTTCCTTGATAATATGAATTTTGAGATCGTCTGGAGCCAAAATCGTAATCACGTTTAAAATTCGATTAATTGAGCAGCCCTACTACAGATGTTAATAATACCAGAGGTGTGTAATTATAAAAACACACTATTTACAGGGAAAAAAAAACCCCCTCAGCACTACGATAACATGATTTAATGGTTTATTTTCATCATATTTTATAATTTGTTTTTGTAGTGACCCTTTTTTTTTTTTCAAACAACAGACTGAAATTCAACTAATATTGAAACTGAAAACGTCCTTGCTCGTTTACATTCCTGTCTGAACACTTCACCTTTTATGTGAGTTTTTTTCCCCTCCAAACATACAATTTAAAAAACTTCCACAGAGTTGGAACTCATTAAGAGCCAATATGCAAGTAAACTGTATAATATTCTTAACTGTTTGTGCATGTTGCTATGGTAACCAAGGAACAGACAAACCACTGGCTGGAGAGTGTGCTTTTTTAACTTGAGTTTGCTGCTACCTTGTGTTCTCCACGCTGAGTGTTTTGGGGGATATTTAAGTTGATTGCAGTTTTAAACCTCACCACTAGATGTCAATAAATCATACACACCCCACGTTTAAATGTATCACTCTACACTGTATTAAATTGTTTAATAGCTAATAAAATCACTCATGTTTTGGTTGTATTATCTGGGTTAACCCTTAAAGACCTAAACAGCTGCTGAGGACTAAAACTATCTACTCATCTAACGTGTTTAATAACTATTGAACCACTAATCCTGTCAATATGTTGAAATAATAGAGGTAAAATGTAGTTTCTTAGCATTTGAGCAGCATTAGATATTCATTTCAACATCCAGATGTTCTGCAGTGAATGTGGAAACACTGGGATGTTCTGGAAAATTCATTTGCTTATAAAACCCATGTAGTTTTATATGTGACTGTGGTTGCAGATGCTTGTTTTTGTTTGGTTAAAGATACATTTCACTGAAAAAGTCACATTTTCTTGAATGTTCTCTGTTTTGATATAATAACCTTTTAAACTTTCTCCGTTTTCATGAGTATCTACATAAGTGTGTCAATTGAATTTAGGAAAATTCATGCTTTTCACTAAAAAATGCAAAATGCAGAGGAAAATATCAACAAATAGTGATAAATAATGTAGGAAAAATTCAAAATAAAGAAAAAAAAGTTCTAGGGTTAAGGCCATAAAATGCAATGCTCATTAGTTGGAACTTGGACATTTCACAATAAGCTAAAGTTTATGGACAACACTGGTCAAGCTGTGGTGCAACTAAGAGAACACTGATTGACAAGTAAAATGCTTCTGGAATGCAGCGTTTCCTCTACATGGTACCAACTCAACTCTACTCTACTCCACTTGGGTACCAGGTCCTATTCCTGGAGACTGCTTCGATTACAGGATACTACCGAATTTATAGTACTTGGTTGTCATAGCAACACGACGCGTTACTTCTGTGATGTCTGCTAAGAGAGTTGTTGATAAACTCTCTCTTTAAACTCTCATCGGCCACCAAGTACAGAAAGGTCTGAACCTCCTTGACCGACCAGTTTACTATTGTGCGGGCTGTCATCCTGGATTAGCCTACTGCTATATTTACTGTAAACTTCCAAGTCTGGGTCATGCATTGATGACACAATGATGCAGAGACAACTGTCTAACCAATCAGTGGTCTGCAGTGTTTACACATCACATTTTAGTATCTCTTCACCCATTTTGGAACTAGGGATGCACTGATACCACTTTTTCCAGACCGAGTACAAGTACTTAAATCGGAGTACTTGCTGATACCGAGTACTGATATGAGCACTTAATAATCCCATTACAGTTCTTAGTTCCTTTTGAAAATGTGCTTTATTGTCGTTGTCATTAGTCTGACTGGAACAAAGTGCTGCTACTGACGTTTAATGTGTTGGAATGAGCGGTTATCAATCAATCCACTAGGGGGCGTGGCTCTGAAATAATCATAGTGGACAAATACCATGAAGAAAAGTAAAGTTTTTTTTGCGAAGAAGAAGAAAGCCACTAATAACGAATATGGAGCTGACAGAGGTAACACTAATGTGGATACTAATGTTGCAGTGTTTCCACTGGTAAGGTTTAAAAGTGAAGCTTCAGGAGGTAGAGAACGGAGAAATGAGTGTTAAGTTTCATGTTTATTTCTGCAGGTGGTGGCAGTCTGTACTGCTCCTTACCCCCATAGTATTATGAGTAGGATGTAAAGCGGCCTAGCGCTGGGTCGTTGTCTGAAATATGTCAGTAGTTTGCCACTAACTGACACAGTCGCTCTTTGAACAGATCTTCTAGCTCCACAGTTCCCTCTGGTATTCTTCATCTGGGTACACATCCACCAGCGCCTGGAAAACTAACAGAACTGTGTACGCAGACGACGGACAGAACACTCCGTCTGTGTCTTTAACGTTACTTCCCCCACTGCGTACCTGCTGCACTTAACTGTAAATGTCGTAAGTGGTATCGGTGTGTTTGTATTGGAGTACTTTTACAAGTATGAGTAGAAGTACATGTGCTCAGTATCAGACCGATACCTGATACTGGTACTGGGATCGGTGCATCCTTATTTGGAACCTCAGCTGAGAAAATACTAAAAAAAGTAATATCGGGTACCAGATTCCAGGTTCTTTTACGCAAAAAGTCGAGTCAAACTGGGACCACGTATTGGAAATGTGGCAAAGAAGTAGTGAAATTTTACCATGTGTGAGTCAGTGATAAAGAAAAATCCGGTCATAAATGCTGGCTGGCCAATGTTTCACAGATACAGTTTTGGGTCAAAATGTGAAATTGGAGAATTAACAAGAGAATGAGTTTAACTTCAAAGGAATGTTTGTCTCAGAGCTACCAGATCGACTTCAAAACCCTGTCTGCACATGACAATACATTCACTTTACAGGTTGTATCTAGTGGAACGTCGATAAATCTACTGTATAAATGTACATAAAGTAAAGTGTAATAATACGGTATCATATAACTTGAAAACATTAGCAAACCATCTCCATTGTCATTTGTTTTCTAATGAATCATTAAAATACACAACATTTAGCACATTTCATTTCTGAGGCAGGTCATTGTAGACCAGTGGAACCTGTTCAGACTTCTCTGAGGTACAGCTGCTGGTGTGTTCTCCAGTATATGTTTGCCTTCAGTCCTCTACCTGATGGCCTCTGGCTCTTTCCAGCAGGTTTAAATGCAATCTCCTTCGTTACAGAGCGGTCGTATGACTTTGCATGAGCCTATATGAACACTTTGGGCAGTGTCTGCTCATGTCTGAGTCACCCAGAGGGGGCGTACGTTAAGATGACCGTTTTCTTCCCACCTAAAGCATGAGGAAGGGTAGAATGCCATGGTTACGGCTGGGTGTGTACGCCTGCTGAGTTTGTATCAGCATATACCTTCTGTCTCTGTGCATGCTTCTGTGCTAATGTGAGTGGACGCGATGGGAAATGTACAATATCACCATGGTTACTACTTTTTTAAAGTTTCTCCCTCTGTGTGTGTGGGGGGTGTTAGAGTGAGAAATTTCACTCAGGAGACAGTGGCTCTAAAGAGACTAATATAAATGAAAGGGTCTTATATCAGATTGTTTTGATGCTAATCTGGCGTCTTTGACAGTCACTCATTACTGAAGTTTCCCCTTAACGTTAACATTTCCATTCCTTTGCTATTTTCATTCACAGGTGTGTAGTTTAGCCTTGTAAAAGTAGTGCACAAATGTGTTCAGCCCTGCTTTGTGTAAATCGGCTTGTTTCTTAACCCTTCACCCTCCTGTTGTCCTCAGATTCTGTATACACTCCGTGTCCTCCAGGTCAAAATGACCCATCTTCATTAAATCCCCAATATGAGCAGCTTTATTGAATTTGAAACACCAAATCTTCTTTTGCTTGAAGAAACCACAAATCCACAAAAGGCCAATATTGTTCCATTTGGGTCAGATCAAAGGCAGTGCAGTCTGAGAGAAGACCACCTGTCTGTGTTGTTTACGTCTGATACTGATTGATCTGAGACCGAACTAAAACATTCTCACATGCTGTGGTGTGTAACTAACTGTGACTGTGATTTCAACGGGTCATTTTGACCTGAAGACGATCGTAATACCTTTTTTTTTTTTTTTTTTTTACAGCTTACATGGAAATGCGAATAAAGGCAACAGTTCACTTTTTGTAATTTTGGGGTCAATCTAGGAAAAGTCATCAAATTTCAAGTTGAAAAAATATTGTTTAGGGGAGTTTTTTTGTTTTGTTTTTAACACAGTGGCGGGTCATTTTGACCCTAGGACAACAGGATGGTTAAAGACGCTAAACTATTTTTGTGGTGATTTCCAAATGAATTATTCTCTACATTTATTCTATCCCTAACAATCCCCATTTATTATGTTATCCACTGCATTTTGCCTTTTCAGTGATAATATTATATTTAATTTACTGATCATGTAGATGCTAGGGGTAAATTCAAAGTTTAATCTATTAAAATTGAAGAAAAACAACTTTTTCACCGATGTGTATCAATAACTGATCTTAAAGTAAGTGTCTGTAACAGCTGCTGTTTGTCAAAGTACATGGATTTCATTGGTGAATCAATACTGCAGATGACAGTGTTTTCACAGTCACTACAGAGTCTCTTAATGTGTAAGTAAGATGCATTTGATGCCGCTGAAAAGCTGAAAAATTGCTTTTTGCCTCAATTATTTCAATGAATTGGCGGTTCTGAAGTTATTACAAGTTTGAATCGGTAGATGATTTGGGTTGCTGGTGCGTATTTTAAGTCTTGGAGGGTTTAATAGGCAATCTGCCAGGAAGTGATATAATAATCTTTCATTTTTACCTTTAATTTTATATTCATACTCATGAAGCCTTTTCAATAGACTGAATGACTTGTCCGATTGAATGATAGAAAGACATCCTCTCACCACATAATCAGATGCTGATGCATACTCTGTAATTGTTGTAGAGTAGGGCTGGGAATCTCAGGGTACCTCTGAGATTACGATACAATATGCGATACGTGGCTCGTGATAATATCGTGATATGGCGATATTGCGATTATCAAAATACTGCTCTTAATAACCTACAATATATCCGTGTGTTTATAGGGGTGAAACAAAAACAAGCACACTAAAATAAATACATGTCATGTTTATATTTTGCAGCATAATTTAACCAGAGTACAAACACCAATACTACAAAAACAAGGACACTGTTTTAGTTCAACAGAACTAAACTACATTTTTTTAGGCGTTTGACAAACAGTAACTCTATTTTAAATTCATTCAGGAAACACCACATCTCATGTCTCCCAATTCTGCGGGTTTGTCGTGCTGCCTGTGTGTCATATGTTTGTTTTGACAGTTCGCACATACTGTAAAGTCCTTCTCCAGCTTTGTCCCATCCACACTAGAAAAGCCAAAGTCAGTTAGTTTAGTTTTATTTCAAACACATAGAAACATCAGATAACAAAGGATCATACAACATGGTCAAACATGTTAATACAGCGTATCATGATTAGGAGATATTATCACATTTATTGATGATTGTATTTGTTGTAAATACTCAGTGTATATAAATATTATAGTTTATATTTAAAAAGGTTGCTTGTTCAAATCTGAATGTGTGAGTTGACTAAAAAATGTATGTGATTGGTTTTGTGTGGATGGTTTATGTATTGTAAAAAAAAGAAAATACACAAAGCAAAGGAAGTGGAATTAGTGTAATTATTAGTTTGTAAAAAAGGGGGTGGGAGTGTGTAAGTTATACTTCTTCCCACCCGTTTCGAGTGCCAAAAATCCAAAGTGAGTCCACACTTTCAACGATGCTTAACTTATCCGCTTCAGTCCACCATATTGGCGCCATTGTTTTTTTTTGCTTCTGTGACTTTGGCCCAAGTTTCAGCCACTTGTGTGAGTAGCGCCCCCTGGATGACATGTAAAACAGTGACTCGGCTCAATAAAGAGGAACCATGAAAGACGTTTATAGTGGCTAGATTTTAATAATAATTTAAAAAAGGATACACGATGAAAGTGCATCGATAATCCATCGTAAGATTAAAGATGGGGTCTGAGATGCAGAAGGGGAAGGGGGTAGGACAAAGGGTAGTTGACTTGGATAGACATATGACTGTTCAATCATTTCGAGTGGGCGCTGAAAATGATTGGATGTTGTTTTTTTTCAGTCCTGTCTGTCCCACAGGTGACTAAAAATTTTAATTTTTGTGTCAGAACATTCAATTAATTATTTGCAATCGGGGTGTGAAGGAGATTTTTTAGCAATATAGTAAAAAATGCTCCAGGAAAACATCTCAGACCCCACCTTTAAATATCATGATAGTTCGCCATATCAATATTTAGTCACACTCCTGTTGTATAGTCAGAGGTGGCATAACTTTTCAGAATATTTACATATATCCCTCTGCTCTGATCATACACAGTCATGTTCTGATACCACAGGGGTATGAAGTAGTGTTTAGCTCATCTCCAAAGGAGCTGGAGGCATTTTTTGCTGATCGATGGTAGAGTCTGTGGAATCAGCAGTGGTCAATACGCCATCAAGTATCCCTGCTGTGTCGCACGAAGGCTCACATGCTGAAAAGTATGTTTGCACACGATATATATATATATATATATATATATATGACCATTCACACAAAGTCCTGATAGCCTACCGTTCCTCACCCACACACATAGACGGTCACAGAAGAATAAATTATCCCCTAGTGCTCTTTAGCATTGCCACCTACACAATGTCCACCAGGGATTCTGCTCTAAAAGGGCTTCACGTCCAAATATTCCACCATGGTCATCGATCGAGCCGACACTGAGGCTGATGCTTATAATTTTTTTGATACTTCAGAACATACAGTGTATATAAAAAAGAAAGTGTCACGTCTGATATAAACTGTATTAGTCAATACACTTAGTGGAGGCTGAAGTTTGAAGGTTTACGTCCAAACTTCTTCTACTGTCTGTGTTTCCGGAGTGTGAGGCCCAACTGGCCAGATTTGTCTGCAGATGGAAGTTTTAAGCGCTCTGTGATGGACAATCTGACGTTTTATTTTGCTTTTACATGAGCACATTTCTCTGCTTTAAGAGTCGCTCCATAGACTGCCTGTCCACTTTAGAATCCAGCTGAAAATACTTTTATTTGTTTTTAAATCCCTCCATGGTCTCGCACCGCCCTACCCCTCTGAGCTATTTCATACATATACTCCCAAGCCGTTTCTCAACACCAAGAACACAGAGTACGGTCTGGTGAACTTGGTGAGTATGGTCTTGGCAAGAACGGTCTCAGAGAAGGTACTTCCCAAGAACGCAAGTCTGTCTATAATTGTAACGGCTGCGTACTAGTGAACTTTCCTCCCTGTCTGCTGCGCCTCACGTATTTCCTTCAAATCACCACAGCATCACTTGATTTGATTTTAATACGTCTGTACTAGTATATACACGTCATTCATACATTTTGTATATTTTTCAAAACTGTAATACATTTCGGTTTCAGTTGGGCTCAGCCGCCCAGGTTCAGGTCGAACTGGCCAGCTTACGACCATCCGGCTCCCGCTCAAACGGCAGGCTCACAGTCGGGCTGGCACGAACTGCATCTTGGGAATTATTTGCCAGCCGAGTCTATACGAGTCACCAACCAGTGCATCCTTGGTTTAAGCTAGTTGACAAGAACAACATCCGGGTATTCCATGCATTCTTGGTTTTATGCGTACTCGTCATTTGGAACAGTACTTGGGCCCCGACTGATGACGTTTCACAAGAACAGAGGAACAGACAAGAACGTGTCTTGAGAAACGGCTTCAGTCTGTCTCTCAGATCAGTTAATCAGCTACTTTTGAAGGTGTCCAGAACAAGGTCCAAGCTCCGAGGAGGTTGGGCTTTAGCTGCTGCTGGTCCCAGACTGTGGGCCAACCTGCCTCTGCAGATCACACACACCTCCTCTGTCTGCTTTTAAATCTCTTCTTAAAACCCACCTGTTCTCCTTTGCCTTTTAACTCTTGTGCACTGTTGATATTTTCTTCTATTTTATATTTTAACTTGGTTTATTCATCTGATTTTTATTTGATTTTCATTTTTTATGCTTTTATTAATTTTTGGTATTGTGTTTCTAGTGTTCTGTACAACACTTTGGTCCACTGTGGTTGTTTTAAAGTGCTTCATAAATAAAGTTGGATTGGATTGGATTTTACCACACAAGCACACAACTAAGCATGCTCAGAATTCAGGTCCCCTGCTTATGAACGCAAAGTGAGACGGTATACTCATAAAAAGAAAATAAAAACACAGCCACAGAGGACTGGTTTGACTGAGTAGAAAATTAGTAGCTGTTGAATAGGACGTCAATAGAAGATTTCTCCTACTTTTTCAGACATCTCCATTTTTCTCTCCTGTCTGTGTCTCATTTGTGTCATGAACAAAAGCTCTGACAGTAAACATCATAACTGTTTACACTAATAACTCTGACTCCCAGTGGTATTTTTGTGTTTTGCTTGTACAGATATGGTCATGGGTTTCAGGGAATGTTTGCATGACACATTTATTTTCCTGCAGCTTTGTGTTTTATGGGCATGGCTGGATTCTTTGTGCATGTCAGACCAAATTAAGGATTAATGAGACTACCGTTGCTGAAGATGTCAAATTTCTCTACATCTGAGCGGTATTTTTAAACACTAGTCTTATTCGTCATAGTATATGGAAAATATTCATTATGAACTGGCCCTGCCTATTTTCAGCAAAGGGAGGTTGTAAAATGTGAAGCCAGAATTGAAAACGAGGTCATATTTGTGCACGCCTGAAGGCTGAGACACGCGACTGCTGTGATACTAATGGATTCACTCAAAAAATGTGTCATCGTATCAGCCTCAAATCTCAGGACGTCCTGCGGCTTTAGGTATTTCTTTCAAATACAAGTTAAATTACCAATCGCACGAGAATATTTTGGGATGACTCCTTTTTTCACATTGTTTTTAAACATTTTCTGTGAGTGCTAGATGGCTTGGTACAGTATATTTATTCACTGGATAACCCAGTTCATCATATTCATACGTTGGAGAGTCATCATATGTTTGGGAGGACTTGAATATAATCTGTGCTGAAGTGGGAACTTTGCTGTAGACCAGGGGTTCTCAAACGGCGCTTTTCCACTGCGAACCCTACACCACTCTACTCGGCACACTTCAGCATGACGCGACTCTATCCACTTGTCGGATCGGCACGGTTGTGTTTCCACTGCCAGCCGTTATTACTCGGGACTAGTTGAAGTGGGTGGAGTTAGCAGGGGCGACACTGCTGTGACATCCTTTTCAGGCGACTAATAAAGTGTCACGCCGCGGCCAGTAAAGTAAACAACAACGATGGAGGCTCTGGATGACGTGGAGGCGGTACTGCTGCTATTGTTTGCGCTGTGATTTATTGTCACTGAAAATGCCAAAAGACAGACGCAGGTCTGTCTGGGGTGATTATTCAAGATCCCAGAGCTTTGTCACGTGTATGACAACATTTCCTCTGACCAATCAGTGGACAGCACTGTTCACATCATGTTTTAGTGCCGGCTCAGCACGGCTAGACCCATCTCTGAAACGGGTACGAAAAATCATAACGGGTCCCAGGTCCAACCCCGGTGGAAAAGGAAAAAGTCAGGGTGGAGTCAAACCGTGCCGTGTGGAACCGTTACGAAAACGTGTAGTAGAAAAGGGTCAAAAGTGGGGTACGTGAGCCCCCAGGAGTACTTGAAAGAAGCCCAGGGGGTACTTGACTTTTTTTTTTCTTTGTAAAAAAATACATTGAATAAGTCATTATGTACTGGATACAAATAATTAGAATTAATGCTGCAATATAAAACACAATATATGCATTCATATAGTAGTTTTAATGTCAGTCATCTTGTTTAAACTTTGCTGATATTTTAA
>JAQQZY010063417.1:0-10040 GCA_030068375.1 Ostorhinchus rueppellii | reverse complement strand
CAATCAATCAATCAATCAATCAATCAATCAATCAATCAATCAATCAATCAATCAATCAATCAATCAATCAATCAATTTGTATTTATATAGTGCTAAATCATAACAAATGTTATCTCATGACAATGTACATATAGAGCTGGTTGGAACCAGACTCTCAAACCCATTTACAGAAACCCAACGGAATCCTCCAGGGGCAAACACTTGTGACTGGTGACAGTGGTGAGGAAAAAGTTTTTTAACTGGGAGAAACCTTGAGCAGATCCTGACTCCTGGAGGATGGTTGTCCGCCTTGACCAATTGGGGTTGACAGTGAGGTGACAGTTAGCACAAATGTATTTCATATTAGAGATAGTAGTCACACTACTAAAGAAATTTGAAGAACTACAGGATTCTCCCCTTATTGTTTCATATATAATTTACAAACTAAATCAGTGTCACTTACGGTTCTGAAATTGCTGTGCTGTGTATCTGGTTAGGAGGATCCCAAAACCTTCAATAAGAGCAAGCAAAATTCCACCCATCATGGCCGAACCCATCATAGTTAAAGGCCCACCTGGTGAAAAAAACAAAACAAATAATGTTACTTAGTTGTATATTTATAACATCCCTGATGACTGAGAAAAGTATAGACTGGGTCTTTCATAAAAAAATCAATGCAATAGATCTGAGCGTCTTCTTACTACGTGCTGCCAGGATGGCCCCAGTCAGAGCACCACTTGTTATAGAGTTCCAAGGATCCTCTTTGCCCCTTAGCCGGACCAAGCCACAGTCAATTGTGGAGAAAAGCCCCCCCCACACAGCAAAACTCCCTGAAACCACCATCAAAAAATAAATCAATGAGGGGCAGAAATCTGGTTGAATGATTTAGACAAACAAACAAACAAACAAACCATGACCATTAAGGCCTGAATAGGCACTGTTTTTGGCATCATTGGCAAAAATAACATGATAAACTTATATTGTAATCCAATCAGGCTAATCAGTCTCTGAGGTGTTACATCACCCATTTTAACATTCATTCTATTCTTAGGACAGAAAGGGAGGATTTCTGATTTTTGTGTCGGTCAAATAAACATTTTAGAAGATAACAGAATAGTGTACAACCACACAAAATCAAACCTTTGAAGTTATATATAACATAATACAAAAGGGGAACAAGACTCTTACATTCTAAGACATTTCCTGTTCATATTAAAACAAGTAGCTCCTTACCTCCAATCTGTGGAGCTCTTATCCTCACTGCATTTGCACTGCCTTTCAGTCTGTGTCCAACACCCTGAAAATATTAGAGCACTAGTAAATTGTGGGCTTGAAAACCTAATGAGATTCTGTGAATAAACAAATAAGAGAGGCACTTACTGCAGGAGCATTACGGAAACCCTTGATTGCCTGGAATACTCCTCCTCCAATTGCTCCCATCGTGAAAGCACCTCCGCAGTCATCTACTATCCTCCAGGGGCTGCAGGAATACATAATAAAAACAATGTAAAGACATGATATTTTGTGATAAGACAGAAGAGTGTACATTCCAGACATTTGTTAAAGAGTGCCTTTTGAAAGTTTCAAAGAAAAACTTCAAATAAAACAGCTCATTGCGCTCTTGTGGCTCATTAATCCCGTCCTTAAAGTTCTTTTGTGGAAAGACGATAGCAATACTTTCCTCTTAGAATAAATCTGTTTTTCACAACATCTCAATTTACAAAATTACAAATAAGCATTCAAATAATATTACATTTACATAAACATTCAGCAGACCCTTCCGTATGCATCTGAGCAGACTAGTCTAACTTGAGACCAATCTTTTTGAAGGTCTAGCCCTCATCTTGATATCAACTGTATTTAACTCTGACTTGTCTTGTTCTCATACAAAGAGAACCCATGATTGACAGATCAAGTACATATTGAGATAATATTACTAACCTGTGCATTATCAGATTTAGTTGTTAATATCATTACAGTGATGACGGAAGTGCAGTTCAAATAGACTTGTGTAATAGTTTACCCGGCCTGACCCTAGTTTTTGTTCGTTTTGGAGAGTTGTAGCTCAGTTAATCCCAATCTCATGATGGGTGTTAAACACAAAAATAGCCCTGATCTATGAAAGTTAAGCGCCTTAAAAATAAATGTTTCAGCAAAATATCTGTATCATTCCATAGCATTCATATTTGAATAACTTGGCTACCTTAATGCCTATGTTATGTAACAAAACTGTTCTTGGTCATAACCTTGGTCTTGTCTCAGTCTCAATATACTCTGGTATTGGTCATGACCTACTTTAGGTGGTCTTGACTTAACTATAACTGTAACTTCTTAAACTGTGGAACCCTGTATCACTACTTTGACGGTATTCTCTTGTAATCACTGTTCAGAAAATAGTTAGAATCAGAGAATTATGGCTGATTCAAAGAGCTTTGTGAGGGTTTGAACCACAATATTTGATCAGATTTTCATTTTATAGTGCAATAGGAAGATGAAAATTTGAAACGTTCTGCTAATTCTCTATTTTTTTAATGACAAAGTCGGTATATTAGAATACATACCTTAATAAATACCTGCCGACGTTGATACTGTAATAATTATTAATACCAAATACAAGCCTATATATTACTGAGGTGTCCTGGGATCAGGACTTAGCTTTAGTTCGCTGACATCTGCATTGTAGTGCTTACACTCATTAACGCTAACAACTCGACAATAATGTGGAGATAAAATGTACCACATATATCAGCTGTTGCCTTAAATGTTAGGCTGTCAATTATTACTACAGGTAGTTTCAAAGTGGTACAGCTTTATATCTCTGTGTCCCTGAACCTTCACTATGCTAGCTGGCTAACTCACATAGCATCACTTTTCACTGACACATCTTACACATCACAGCAAGAAAACTATATAAAACTGCCCGAGGACGCCACTTTTACACATTTAACGACAGACAAATGTTTTTAAACTAATCTTACCAAGGTTCACGGGCATACTCCTCCATGTTTGCTGTCGTCAAAAGGACGGCGTGACGTAATAATCGTGCGCCGCGTGTGCTGTTTTGGGGTAGTCGTATCGTTTACTGAGCTGAAGACGACTGAAAGGGCGATATTTATCTAAAAAGGTAAAGAATAAATCTTATATGTAGTTAAATATTGCCAGTATGCTGTTAACTGTATGCTGGGTGAAAGGTTTAAGGTTATAAAGGTGTTCTGTGCTTTAATATGTTAAGTATTTCATTGTGTTGGGTGCACGCGCCGAACACGAATAGAAGTATGTTAAAACTGCAAATGACTCATTTTGAGCTATTTAAGATATGACGAAGTTTCAGCTACAATCTTGCACCTTAAAGTTACGGACTTAGTTAAGCACATGGGCTGTAATGTCTTATGTATAAATAATTAAAGGAAATGCTCCCTGGTGTCGGACAATGCAGTTGTTTCGCCCTGTTGCACTGTGACTGATTGTAGCATCTATTGACTGCATGGAGAGGCATCACAAGTATTTAATAATAATCATAATAATAATAATAATAAACAAAACAAAAAAAGAAGAAAAATCAATTAAGATAAAAAGCAAGAGAGCTACACACAATTTAAACCCAATGTTAGCCAACATTACCTGCACATTTAATGTTAGTGTTAGCCCCATGTCTTATTTTGAGTTTAGAATGGTTGTATATGTGTCTACTAACACACTAACCCTTACGCCATATGACTTATTTTTTGTTTTTGAAGGATGCCACTGCCTCCAGCTCTGCTTGCCCGCTTGGCCAAGAGGGGGATTGTTAAACCAGCTGAACAAGGTAGTTTAAAAAAAAAAAAAAAAAGTACCTTGGACCCAATGTTGCAGACTTTGCTGTGTAAATAACTCTATTTCTCCATCATAATCTAATCCTTGCAGAGGCAGATGAGGAGATAATTGCTGAAGATTACGATGACAACAATGTAGATTATGAAGCCACCAGAATAGAAAATCTACCACCAAACTGGTATAAAGTGTTTGATCCTGCTTGGTATGTATACGTTTATATTTTTTAAGAATGTGTTTTGGTTGACTGCGACTTATCACCTCATTTTAGCACCATTGTGTTGTAGCATATGAGAAAAACTGGATTCAGATCTACTAAAAAAATCCAACCAGTCTTTTGGGACTTTATTTGTTATGATTTATGTGTAAATTAAAGCAAAACTATGCACTTGTATGTCTGATCTCCTGTTTCTTTAATTCCACAGTGGTCTTCCTTATTACTGGAATGTGGAGACAGATTTAGTGGCCTGGCTGTCCCCTAATGACCCGACTTCAGTTATAACAAAACCTGCCAAGAAAATAAGAGGTAATGATCATTTGACAACTAATCTCAGAGAGTAATTTTGACAAATATCTGCAATTTTTATTTCTTCCTCTTTAACTGTTGTTTTTTTCTATTTTTTAGGAGAAGGGGGAGATGACAGAATTGAAAGGCAGTTTGATAAGTTGGACAGAGAGCGAGAACGGGAAAGAGACAGAGACAGGGATAGAGATAGGGACAGAGACAGGGATCGGGATCGAGACAGGGACCGAGAACGGGACAGGGATCGAGACAGGGATGAGGGACGGGACAGAGACAGGAGAAAACAGAGGAGAGAGGACACTGCACCATACAGCAAGAGCAAGAGAGGTAATGATTATACCTTTATCTTATAATACACAGTGTAAATTTTTAAGTGATGAGTCTTTACAAGATCGTTGCATGTTTCATAACATTCAGGGAGAAAAGATGATGAGATGGACCCCATGGACCCCAGTGCTTATTCTGATGCCCCAAGGTACAGTATTTAAAGACCGACAGGACATTTTACAAACTACTGGTATAATTAAATGCAGACAGCTGAGGTTAGGCTATTGGCACAGTTACTCAAATAGCTTGTACCTAATGTTGTTGTGGTTTTTTTTGTAGGTGTAGTTTGTTGTTCAATTGTGCATTGTTTGATGCTGAAAGATTCTAATTTATTCTGGTTATTGACTGTTGATGTTCAGTTACTCACACTTAACCTTTTTTTTTTCTTAATAAATTGAAGATAACATTTTTTAAGTTAATTTCAGACATGTTCAGTATGGAAATATTAGGGGAAAAGGTTGAAAATATAAGTTATTTAATCATACATTTACCTTTTTCCGCACCAGATTATCCTTAATATTTCAGCCTATAAAATCCATTGCCAGTCAATCCAATTTTAGTCCTGGTAATCAAATAGTTTTTCTTGAAGAGAATAATTCATTACTCAAACCTATTTTCCTCTTCATAGGGGCACGTGGTCCAGTGGTCTGCCAAAACGTAATGAAGCAAAGACTGGTGCAGACACCACAGCGGCAGGGCCTCTGTTCCAGCAGCGGCCCTATCCCAGTCCTGGAGCCGTACTTAGGGCTAATGCAGCAAATCAAATCCCCAAAGAGTGAGCAGAATTCCCAGGAGACAAAAGCTTCCAAATTAAGACAATTTCACTTTGCATTTAAGACTGATACCACTTCAGTTAAACATCTTTACAAAAATGTGTCAGTGATAGAACTCTGAACTTTTGTAAAATCTATGCGCTGATAGCCTTGTTTAAATTTAGGGCAGCTGTAAATATGTTTTTATATGATCTATTGATATGCTTTCTTGTAGGTAGAACCATCTGTTGACATAACTTGCTAATAATTTAAACATCTGTGACTCATTGTAGCTTTCCTGATGGTAAATAAAAAACATCTGTACCAATAAGAATTTGTGGCAGTATTTTATTACAAAATTGAAATACTTTAAATTTCTTATGAAATCCATAATTTCTTTTTACTTTATAACAAATAACATTTAGGGTTCAACAGCATGTAAACGACTGGCAGCACTGACAAAAAAAAAAAAAAAAGTTGGACATATCAGCGTTCTCCTCCTCCTCCTACATAGTGACATATGGAGTCGTAATCCAGGGTGAACACTTTCTCCTCGTATCGGTCCAGTTGCACCATCGCTTTGCACTTGTTCTTGTCCCGCTGGAGGATCCGGCCAACCTGAGTCGACACAGAAATACTTCAATTAGAAACCACAGCATTTGATCTCATTAAAATAGAATGTTTTAGGATGCAAAATGCTCACCTGTCCCCTGTACTCGCCCAGTACGACCATTATGGAGTCATCTTCATGCTTTGGAACAATAGTTTCCAGCATGTTCTGCTTCACATCTGACACAGGATGAGGAAAAAACTGGTTATTCACAAAAAAATTAACAAGTAAGATGACAGTCCAGCATCAGTATGCTATGTAGTCTACTGTAGTGATCACAATCTTGGTGCTTCTAGAAAACGGAGTTCATTTTGGTACCTGGCACTTTGCTAGATTTTTAAACTCAATAATAAAAGACAAATTTAGACATATTTCCTTCCTGAATGTACTCATTGATGACCTCAGATGAATGCAAAACAAATTATACTCTTGCCCAGAGCCATCCCAAAATTAATACATTTTTAATAAAATATTGGGGTCAAAAGTAGGACCAAAATTGGGACATGAAAAGCTATCGTGAAGTCAGTGCATCCTAATGGTTTTTCTAATCCAGACATGCAAGTTTTTCATGAATCTCAGTCCAGGTTTTGCGTGTAACTCATTGTGTCCATTGGCATTACATGTGGAAACTGCCTATTTAAGCACAAATAAATTGAGAGATTTTGTAACAGCGGTCATTTTTGTGAAACACTCTGCCCTGCATATTTACTTTGATTTCCAAAATATACCTGAGAGAATAAAAAGATATTCCAAAAAATGGTAACACACTACTGTGTCCAACATCTCACCATCAATTCATTGATGCCAAGTTTACGTGCAGCAGCTCTATTTCCTTTGACAGCCAGATCAATTACCTTTAAGTTGAAAGCTGCCTCATATGCATTTCTTTGTGTTTTCCATGATGAGGGTGTGTGCATGATGAGCGAAATGACTGATCTGAAGAATTTAGTGCGAGTGCGTTTGATTTACGGTGGATTAACCACATCATTGAGCTGCAGGGTTCAAAGTGGGTGAAAAAGTAGGGGCTTATAGACTAGAAATTATGGTACTTTATGTCCTTTTTATCGTATTACATGTGGATTCTTGTATTAAAAAAAAAATAGAAAAATGTGTTTTATCTGAAAAATGGTTTCTCTTTTATCTCAGTAAATATTTGTTTTTAAAATAGACCCAAAGTGCTTCCAAACTTGCTTCATAACATTAGCCTACATCTGGTTTGAATTTTCAGTCTCTCTGTCCTGTTTTCAGGGACCAGTTTCATAGAAGCACCCATCTGTATTCAACTTACAAATCGTATTATCTTTACATTTTCTTCAATAATGTTTGTCCTTTTAAGATGCTTCACTGATAGAAACAGATACATGAGCAAGAGAATCCGCACTGATTGAGAACAAATAGTATAAAAAGGAAAAACAGTTTGACATGGAGATAATGTCTCACCGTCTAACAGCCTTCCCTCTTCAGTTCGACACACACAGGTGCTTGGTGTGAGGACATCCTCCACTCGCATCTAAAAAAAAATAGAAGTGTCAAATTATTAAAATGCTGCTGCCAGACAGTGTGTCTGTCCAACTGTTAGATAAAATAGACGCAAAGATATACCAGTTAATACAATCTTATCTACTATTTGCATATACTGTAAGCAGCTAAAACTGGCGATTCAAATTCAACCACTAATTCTTCCACCACTTCTAAAGGGTGTCAGTAGTGAACGAAACAGAAAAGGATCATGGGATGCTGAAGTACCTTTGAATTGTAGAACCTGCCCCCTTTGAAAGCTTTGTCAATGAAGCGAACTTTTAAGTCTCTCTGGAGCCAGGAGGGGGGAGCAGGGGGTCGCCTTGACTCCTTAGGTGGAGGTTTATCTCTGCAGAAAGAGAAAAGAAACAACTGTAGTCCATTTATTCTGACAATAATTTTTATACTGTATGTTCTAATGCAAATATGAAAGTTATGAAGATATTAAACGATGACATTTGACAGGAAAACATTTAACAAACACAGATATGCCAAAGTAATAAAACTGAACTGATATAAAAATGATATGAAACCTCCAGTAAATGTCTGAACCTTCATTTTTCATTGAAAAACTACCTGTCATGACTTGATTCTCTATGTTTCCTCTTCCTTTCCTCTCTTCCTGAATCTCTTTCTGAAGACTTGTGTTTGACCTCATCACCGCTACTCCTCCCCTCATGCCTCTGTCGATCCTTCTTCTCTTTTTCCCTCTCTTTCTCCTTTTCCTTCTGTTTGTGGGCTTTACTGAGACGACCTGTTCAGTGGAGAAACAGTGTTAGCAGCCATTACGACATATAACCCCCCCGCAGGAAAAAATACTTTAACAGTAAAGAACAACTTTTTGACCAAATTAGTCACATGTAGTTCATCTACTTTGATCGCTAATGTTTAATTTATGTGATATAAGTAGCTGAAAAAATGACAACTGCAGCTTTTATAGTTGCTTCCATGTCACATAACATTGATTCCAAATCCTGTCAAATAAAGAGGTGAAAACCTGACAACTGCTACATCTTTAAATATTACACTGACTCTTTAACAGAGACAAAATCCAACCCCTTCCACATTATTTCTAAAGGCAACTGTTAGTTGTGAGAAATTACAAATATTTTGATCCTGTTTGACCTATGTCATCATTTACACATATGATGTTTGTCAAGATTAAAAGATAATTTTAGGAGTCAAGAAAAGGCAGATTGTGGAAAACTTGCAGCATAGGTCACATCCAAATATCATGGAAAGTGACATCATATTAAATTTGTCACATCAAAGACTGTTCAAGGTCGCTGAAGATGTCTCTGCAGCGTCAACATGATCAGACTTGTAATGATTTTCATGTTTTAATACTTTAGAGTTCACTTTCAAAGAACATGGTGGAATATGTTGAGGTAAAGTTTTGGAGTTGGCTACTTAAATCACATCATACAAAAATCAATATTACTGTGCTGCTTTTCAGTACCACAGACTGAAATTATCTGACATGTAAAATGAAATGATCATATTTAGAATTAGTGTGTCACTAATTACAAATATGTTTTAATTCAACTATTTCCAAAAAAAAGTTGTCTCATGCCACTGACAACTCATGGTTTGTCAAAATAAGATGCTATGGGATACAGCGAAAGAGTCTTTGTCTTTCTATTAAAAATTCTTTAATATTTAGAAACTAGAAGTAACTTACTGATTACAACTGACTGGATCTGATCACCTTTGCCTATGGTGACCAGAAAAACTATTTAAGGGTATATTTAATGCTGTTAACACTTAAATATAGAAGGTTACAACAATCCACCTTAATACTGGGGCCATCTGTTATAAAAAGGGAAAAAAAGAAGGGGAGGTCCATTCTAAGCCACTGTAGAAAAATGGTGTCACAGCATGGTGGACTCCATGAAGGTGACTCACTCCCTCTGTAAATATTAATGGCTCATCTTCAAGCAACAAATTCACAACAATTGTTACAATGAAAACAGTATTATGAGAAGCATATTACATTTTTGCAATTGAATCTTCCTAAATCTTACTCACTGAGCATTTATTTGTCCAGTGTGGTATTAAAGATACACTTCATCTATTATTTTTTTTTTGTGTGTCTTTGATTTTAGAAAAACCAGAGTCATTGTCATGTCATTTGTGTGGTGTCACTTACTAAGATCTTTGCTATATTTGTCGTATTCTTTGCGTCCAACCAGTTTAATAGCGTATTGGCTGATTGTCACAGTCTTGCCTCCGATTGCTAGTTTCACCATAACTCGAGCGTTATCTGGATCAACACCTTCAATCTGTAACACAAGAATAAAAGTTGTAAGTTGTTATAGAGAAAACAATTTGTCATATAGTTGTGTGTTTTGCTTCAGATTCAGCAGATTATTGTTGTCCACAGAGTCCACAGCAGCATCTTTCATTCATTCATTTTCTATACCCGCTTTATCCTCACTAGGGTAATGGGGGTCGCATGGAGCCTATCCCAGCTACTTAAGGGCGAAGGCGGGGTACACCCTGGACAAGTCACCAGTTCATC